>JALBCR010004315.1:482500-552614 GCA_030710515.1 Abscondita cerata | reverse complement strand
AATTTGCTTATGAATTATTGCAGATGCGTTGTGTAATTTGGATTCCGCTCATTAGCGATTGTAATTTGTGGGTATGATGAAACCGATTAATTAGACTTATATTAGTTGGCTGTGAATGCTATTGTATCACGGCCTACTTAAAATAATTTAGTTCTGAAAAATTACTTAAGAAGTGACTGAAGTATTAAAAAATAGGTTATAATTATGTTGGTCCGTAGTAGGCTGTGAAATAAACTGTCAATAATTCCAGGTTTCCTAATTGTTTTGCACTTATTTCGTTTTGATAATATTTAACAAAACCAAATGTTACATCAAGTAGGCTGAGATTTGAGGATTACTTAATAATTGGCTGTGGCTGTCGGTTTTGAACCTTTGAATAATATGTTCAAGCTGTCAAATTTTCAGTTTCTAGTAAGCATCTGAACGTTACTACAAATTTTTAAAAAATTCCCATAAAAATTGAAATGATTTTGTTTATTGTTGCTAAATTTAAAAAAAAAAAGAATTCTTACCATAAATAACTTATACAAAAATTATGAGTAAAAATTGACTGTCTTACTGACTCAAAAAAATTCCGTTCCAGTAAGTACCCAAAGATTACATCAAAAATTTTAAATTTCGATAAGCTTTTAACAAAAATGCATTGTTTGTGAAATATAGTTGGCTTTGACTAAAAAGTAGACTGAGACTCAAAAACAAGAAAGCTGTTTTTGCGACTCAATCCATAATATTCGTTCGGGGGTTCCTTTTTGTTCCCAAAATTTACAAAAAATTAAAAAATACATTCATAATGCTGTCGGCCTTAGTTGGCTGTGACTTTTAGTCGGTTTCTAAATTTTTGAATACTCACGCTTTTCAAATTTAAGAAAATTCGTCCGTTTGTACCTTCAAAAATCACAATAAATTTAAAATGTGCGATCTTTCCCATAAGCGTTTAACAAAACCATTGTTTGTAAACTAAGTTGGCTTAGACTAAAATTAAGTTTGCAGCTTTCTATTTAACAATACTAATGTGTTCCATCAAATGAGCTAAGATTCTGGGGAAACAATTAGTGTTGTAAAAAAAAAAACTCAGTAAATGTAGTTTGCTGTGGTTCTTTAAACTCAAAAGCTTTCAATTTCCAGTAAAATCCTATTAAGCTACTGAAACAAATAGGTTTGTTACCAAAATATTTTATGCCAAAAAAAGTAGGCTTTTAACTAAAATTTATTATCTTGCTGACTCAAAAAATGTGTTAGTTAGCTGCGACTCATTACATAATATTCTTCAGGGGTTCCGTTTGTACCCAAGATCACAAAAAATTAAATATCTTAATAAAATCATTGTTGTCCTCAACTAAAATAAAATATTAATGTGTTTTATCAAGCTAGGCTGAGACTTAAAGTAGTATTAAAAATAATTGTATTTTTTTTTTAGTGGCTGTACGATCTGAAGTTGGCTGTGGTTCTTAGTCGGTTTTGGTTTTAAATACTTAAGCTTTAAGAATTTTATTAAAGTATATTATTAAGCCTTAAAAAACTGTAAATTTTTAAAAAATAAAGATGACTTTTAAACTTGTTTTGTTTTTGCATTACCAGCTAAATACAAAAAAATTTGGATTTTTGACATTTTAAACTTATAGAAAAACTAAGTAGGCTTTGAATTTAAATTGATTGTTCAACTATTTCAAAAATGTGAAGAAGCTGCGGCTCATTCCACAATATCCTTCAGGGGTTCCGCTTGTACCCAAGATCAAAAATTAAAAATTTGGATCTTTCCTATAAGCCTTTAACAAAATCATTGTTGTTGTCCTCGACTAAAATGAATGTCGTTGCTTTTTATTTAGATACAAATGTTTCATCAAGTAGGCTGAGACTTAAGAAACAATTTAGTTTAAAAAAAAAAATTATTATAATTTTTTTTGAATTATATGCGATCTTAGTTGACTGTGGTTCTTATTGGATTTTTGATCTTTGAATACTCAAGCTTTATTAAAGTTTTATTAAGCTCTGAAAGAAACTGTAAATTAAAAAAAAAATTAAATAGGTTCCTAAGACTTATTTTGTTTATTGTTGGCTAAATAAAAGAAAAATAGAGATTTTGCCATTTCTACTTTATACAAAAAACAAGTAAGCTTTGAACAAAACTGATTGTTTTGCTGACTCAAAAAAATGTGTTAGTTGACTGCGACTCATTCCAACATATTCTACGGGGGTTCCGCTTGTACCCAAAATCAAAAAAATTAAAAATCTGGATCTTTTCCATAAGCCTTAACAAAATCATTGTTGTCCTCAACTAAAATTAATCATCGTTGTTTTATTTAGATACTAACGTGTTTCATCAAGTAAACTGTGATTTAAGAAACAATTACAGTATTAAAAAAAATTATAATTATAATTTTTTAAATAAGTTATCAATTTTGAGTTGGCTGTGGTTCTTAGTCGGTTTTAGAACTTTAAATAATCAAACTTTCAAATTTTGTTAAAATTTTTATTAAGCTCTGAAAAACTATATTTTTTAAAATTAAGAAAGATTCCGAACTTCTTTTGTTTATTGTTGTTAAATAAAAATAAATGGGATTTTTGACATTTGTACTTATACAAAAACTAAGCAGGCTTTGAATAAAAATTAATTGTTTAACTGACTCAAAAAATGTGTTAGTTGGCTGCGACTCATTCTATAATATTCTTCGAGGGTTCCGCTTGTACCCAAGATCAAAAAATTAAAAATTTGGATCTTTTTCCATAAGCCTTAACAAAATCATTGTTGTCCTCGACTAAAATTAATGTCGTTGCTTTTATTTAGAATACTAACGTGTTTCATGAAGTAGGCTGAGACTTAAGAAACAATTACAGTATTAAAAAAAAATAATTATAATTTTTTTAAATAGTTAATCAATTTTAGTTGGCTGTGGTTCTTAGTCGGTTTTAGATCTTTGAATACTCAAGCTTTCAAATTTTATTAAAGTTTTTATTAAGCTCTGAAAAAACTGTAAATTTTAAAAATTAACATGATCTCTAAACATGTTTTTTTATTGTTACTAAATAAAAAATAAAATTAGGATTTTGCTATTACTACTTAGACAAAAACTAAGTAAGTTTTGAATAAAATTGATTGTTCAACTGTCTCAAAAAATGTGTTAGTTGACTGCGACTCATTCCATAATATTCTTTCGGGGGTTCCGCTTGTACCCAAGATCAAAAATTAAAAATCTGGATCTTTTTCATAAGCTTTAACAAAATCATTGTTGTCCTCAACTAAAATTAATGTCGTTGTTTTTATTTAGATACTAACGTGTGTTTCATCAAGTAGGCTGAGACTTAAGAAACAATTACAGTATTAAAAAATAATTATAATTTTTTTTTTAAATAGTTGTCAATTTTAGTTGGCTGTGGTTCTTAGTCGGTTTTAGATCTTTAAATACTCAAGCTTTCAAATTTTGTTAAAGTTTTTATTAAGCTCTGAAAAAACTGTATATTTTTAAAATTAAGAAGATTCCGGAACTTTTTTGTTTATTGTTGCTAAATAAAAAGAAATGGGATTTTTGCCATTTCTACTTATACAAAAACTATGTAGGCTTTGAATAAAAACTGATTGTTTTGCTGAGTCAAAAAAAATGTGTTAGTTGGACTGTGACTCATTCCATAATATTCTTCGAGGGTTCCGCTTGTACCCAAGATCAAAAATTAAAAATTTGGATCTTTTCCATAAACCTTACCAAAATCATTGTTGTCCTCAACTAAAATTAATGTCGTTGCTTTTATTTAGATACTAACGTGTTTCATGAAGTAGGCTGAGACTTAGAAACAATTACAGTATTAAAAAAAATAATTATAATTTTTTTAAATAGTTGTCAATTTTAGTTGGATGTGGTTCTTAGTCGGTTTTAGATCTTTAAATACTCAAGCTTTCAAATTTTAGTAAAGGGTTTTTATTAAGCTCTAAAAAAAAAACTGTATATTTTTTAAAATTAAGAAGATTCCGGAACTTTTTCTGTTTATTGTTGCTAAATAAAAAGAAATGAGATTTTTGCCATTTCTACTTATACAAAAACTATGTAGGCTTTGAATAAAAACTGATTGTTTTGCTGACTCAAAAAATGTGTTAGTTGACTGTGACTCATTCCATAATAATCTTCGGGGGTTCCGCTTGTACCCAAGATCAAAAAATTAAAAATCTGGATCTTTTCCATAAGCCTTAACAAAATCATTGTTGTCTTCAACTAAAATTAATGTCGTTGCTTTTATTTAGATACTAACGTGTTTTTCATCAAGTAGGCTGAGAGTTAAGAACAATTACAGTATTAAAAAGATAATTATAATTTTTTTTAAATAGTTGTCAATTTTAGTTGGCTGTGGTTCTTAGTCGGTTTTAGATCTTTAAATACTTAAGCTTTCAAATTTTGTTAAAGTTTTATTAAGCTCTGAAAAAACTGTATATTTTTAAAAATTAAGAAGATATCTGAACTTCTTTTTGTTTATTGTTGCTAAACAAAAAAAAAATGGGTTTTTGACATTTGTACTTATACAAAAACTAAACAAACTTTGAATAAAAATTAATTGTTTAACTGACTCAAAAAATGTGTTAGTTAGCTGCGACTCATTCCATAATAAATCCTTCGGGGGTTTCCAGCTTGTATGTACCCAAGATCAAAAAATTAAAAATCTGGATCTTTTCATAAGCCTTAACAAAATCATTGTTGTCCTCAACTAAAATTAATGTCGTTGCTTTTATTTAGATACAAATGTGTTTCATCAAGTAGGCTGAGACTGAAGAAACAATTTTATTTAAAAAAAATAATTATAATTTTTTTGAATGGTTGTCGATCTTAGTTGACTGTAGTTCTTATTGGATTTTTGATCTTTGAATACTCAAGTTTTAAAATTTTATTGGAATTTTTATTAAGCTCTAAAAAAACTGTAAATTTTTAAAAAATAAAGATGATTTTTAAACTTGTTTTTTTTATTGTTGCTAAATAAAAAATTGGGATTTTTGACATTTGTACTTATACAAAAACTAAGAAGGCTTTGAATAAAAATTAATTGTTCAACTGACTCAAAAATGTGTTAGTTAGCTGCGACTCATTCCATAATATCCTTTGGGGATTCCGCTTGTACCCAAGATCAAAAATTAAAAATTTGGATCTTTCCATAAGCCTTAACAAAATCATTGTTGTTGTCCTCGACTAAAATGAATGTCGTTGCTTTTATTTAGATACAAATGTGTTTCATTAAGTGAGGCTGAGACTTAGTTAAAAAAATATAATTATAATTTTTTGAATGGTTGTCGATCTTAGTTGACTGTGGTTCTTAGTGGATTTTTGATCTTTGAATACTCAAGCTTTAAAATTTTATTAAAGTTTTTATTAAGCTCTGAAAGAAACTGTAAATTTCAAAAAAAAAACAGAAGGTTCCTAAACTTATTTTGTTTATTGTTGCTAAATAAAAGAAATGAGATTTTGCCATTTCTACTTATACAAAAACTAAGTAGGCTTTGAATAAAACTGATTGTTTTGCTGACTCAAAAAAAATGTGTTAGTTGACTGCGATTCATTCCATAATAACTTCTGGGGTTCCGTTTGTAGCCAAGATAAAAAATAAAAAATCTGGATCTTTTCCATAAGCCTTAACAAAATCATTGTTGTCCTCAACTAAAATTAATGTCGGGGCTTTTATTTAGATACTAACGTGATTCATCAAGTAGGCTGAGACTTAAGAAACAATTACAGTATTAAAAAAATAATTATAATTTTTTTTTGAATAGCTGTCGATTTTAGTTGGCTGTGGTTCTTAGTTGGTTTTGTATTTTTAAATAGTGAAGCTTTCAAATTTTATTAACGTTTTTATTAAGCTCTGAAAAAACTGTAATTTTAAAAAATTAAGATGATCTCTTAACATGTTTTTTTATTGTTACTAAATAAAAAATAAAATTAGGATTTTAGCTATTAGTACTTAGACAAAAACTAAGTAGGCTTTAAATAAAAATTGATTGTTTAACTGGCTCAAAAAATGTGTTAGTTGGCTGCGACTCATTCCATAATATTTTTCGAGGGGTTCCGCTTGTACCCAAGACCAAAAAATTAAAAATTTGGATCTTTTCCATAAGCCTTAACAAAATCATTGTTGTCCTTGACTAAAATTAATGTCTTTGGTTATTTAGAATACTATTGTGCCTCATCAAGTAGGTTGAGACTTAAGAGACAATTTAGTAGTAAAAAAAATAATGGCTGTCGATCTTAGTTGGCTGTGGCTTTTAGTCGTTTTGGGTCTTTGAATACTCAAATTTTATTTAAGTTTCTATTAAGCTCTGAAAAAACCGTAAATTAAAAAAAAAAGCTTTAGCATCAAAATTTTAATGATTCCTAAACTTGTTTTGTTTATTGTTGCTAAATATAAAAAATTGGGATTTTTGCCATTAGTACTTATACAAACACTAAGTAGGCTTTGAATAAAAATTGATTGTCTTGTTGACTCAAAAAATTAAGGTTATGTTAGTTCCATAATATTCGCCAGGGGGTTCTATTTGTACCCAAGATTAAAAAATTAAATTAATTAAACTTTTAAAATTGAGGTATTTTTTACATATACACATTTATACTTAGTAAGCTATTACACCGGTCTACTTAGATCCTCTCTAATTAAGAAAAATAACAAGTTGGCTTTGATTTGATTGCGAACAAAACCTCAAAGTAAAGAAAACCTACGTAAATCAAGTAGGCTTAGAACAAATAAATGTTGTGTAAAGTATATTTTACTTATTTCTCTAGTTTTATAAAACCCATATTAAAGGTTCGTTTGTGTCTTAGACTACAAACATGAAATGGAAAAAATGGAAAAACCTTTGTAAACCAGTAGGTTTTGATTTGAATCATGGCCAACTTCAGAGACTTCAAAATACAATTAAAATCAAGTAGACACGAAATCGAATAAATGTACTAGTATCGGCATACTTACATTCGTGATTTAATTTGGTCTTGATGTCGCATATCCGTTACCGGACGTTGCGACCCCCTTGCATGTATATGTGTTGTGCGTGACAGTAGACACATATACATTGGACCTACAGTTTAACGCCGATTCCAAACGGCCTAGTTGAGAGGTTTACTCTTGCTGGTTTGCCATTGCGGTCAAAATTCAATGTTTGAACCGGGAATTGAACCCGAGGTGCCTGCTTAACAGCTAACGCACTTAACTGCAGAGCTACGACCGAGGACTACAAAAATAAAATTTTAAACTTTTGAAAAGATTATATAACCTCAACCTAAAAATTACAATTTGGTTAAACTTTGTGCTTGCGTTATAACTAAAAACAAAAAAAATTGTGTTAGTGTCGATGAGAATTTAACAAAAACATTTGTGAACTAAGTAGATTTTGATTTAGATGGATCCATGGAACGATAAAAAATTCTGTTTAATACTAATGTCTTACATCAAGTAAGCTGAGACTCAATAAACCATTAGTATTTAAAATATATATGTGTATCATTTTTCGATATTAGTTGGCTGTGGATCTTAGTCCGTTTTGGATTTTTAAATACTCAAGATTATAAATTCCCTAGCTTTTCGGATTTTACTAAAAATTGATTTAGTTGTTTCTATTTAGACACTAATCAAGTAGGCTGATACTCATAACACAATTAAAAGATTTAAAAAAATTTCTGATAGCTGTGGCTCAACTTAGTCGGCTTTGGATCTTTGGAAAACTCACATTATCAAATTTCATTAAAATTTCTATAGTAAGCTCTCAAAGAAATTGGCTTTAACATAAAAATTAAAATATTTTGTTTATTGTAACTAAATTAAAAAAAAATATTGTTGCCTTAAAAATCTAATACAACAACTAAGTAGGCTTTGAGTAAAATTGATTGTCGTGCTGTTTGTATCCAAGATAACAAAAAAATTAAAAATATTTATAATTTATTTAAAACAAGTTGTAAAAAGTTGAACAGAACCTCAAAAGTAAAAGAAAAGCTACATAAATCAAGTAGGCTTAGAATAAAAAATGTTGCGTAAAGCATTTTTAACTAATATTCCATAGTTCCATGAAACCCAAATTGGTTGGCCCTTTTGTGCCTTGGAATTTTAAAATTTGGGAAAATCTTGTGATTTTAGATCCCTGGCCAACTGAGAGATACAACTAAATCAATAGAAATCAAGTAGCCACTAAATCTCAATTACATCAGTTTCTGATTAGTTCGCTGCGTGCCGGTTAGTGCGCTGGACTCAACCTAAAAATATAGGTTAAATGGTACACTTTTAATTAGTATTTAACAAAAACATTTGTGAGCTAATTAGCCAATGAAACTTTTGAAAATTATTATCCTTAACCTAAAAATGGATTAAAATTTATTCTTACTAAAAACATTTGATTTCCATGGAACGTGAAAAATATTTTTAAAAATTGATGGAAATCAAGTAGGCACTGAATAAAAACAGAATAGTGTATTATACTTTCTAAGACAGAATAGTGCATTATACTTAACCTCAATCTAAAATATTGCGTTGGTTTAAAATTGGTTCCTATTTTATAATTTAAAAATCAGTTTTTAATAAGAATTCAACAAAAACATTTGTGAACTAAGTTGGCTTTGATTAAATTGACAACTAGGTATGCTTTGATTTGCATTGAACGTCAGAAATATTTTTTAAAACAGTGGTAATCAAGTAGGCACTGAATAAAAAAAAATTGTAGGTTTTGTTATAATTTCTTATGATTAATTTATATTTTGTTTTGCCTTAAACTACAAAACTTAAACTTTAAAGATTTGAAAAAAATAACTTAACCTAAAATATTGCATTGGAATAAAATTTGTTTTTATTTTATGATTAAAAGGCAGTTTTGATAAGAATTGAACAAAAACAATTGTGAACTAAGTTGGCTTTGATTTGATTCATGGCTTACTGAAAAATACCGCAACAGCGATGGAAATCAACTACAATTCTTAGGTTATAATTTTAGATAATCTTTTAATGTATAAAAACAAAAGAATATCCTTGTTTTGATCAATTTTTTGAATTTAACAAAAACGTACAGAGATTCAATAAGCAGCTGTTAAAAAATACATAAAATTTAATATTTTTTTCACTTAAATAAAAATATTAAATAAAATTTATATTTTAAAAATGTAAGTAGGTTGTGACTGAAAGGTGGTACTTAAGTGTTGTTTTTACGGTTTTTGGTGAAGTTGGCTTTGGTTGTAACGTTAAAATTTTTAATTTTTTGTTTACTTTAAGTATTTGTTTTACCTAGTTTTTAAATTTTATTCCAAATTTTTAATTCAGTAAAATATTTAAAATCGATCTAGAATTCAAAACTTAATATTTTTAAGGTTAATTTTTACTGTAAAAACATTTTTGAAACACTTAGCATTTAATAATCTTATTTTTAAAATAATAATAATGCGCTCTCAATATTTTAATAAACTTACTTAAAAGTATGCCGTGACAGTTAAAAATTAAAGTGTGCGTAAAAACAAAAAAAAAACAATCGTAAAAATATTTAAAAATTTATCAATTCCTTTTTAATTTTTGATTTTACGTGAGAATTAATCAAATTAAATTTCAATTCCTATATTTAAATTCAAGAAAAACATGCGAAATATAATTTTTTAAATTTAATTAATTTTTTATTTGATCGATTTCAATTTTTAAATTTTATTCCAAATTTTTAATTCAGTACAATATTTAAAAATCGATCTAGACAGCTGTAAACAAAACATAAATTTTCATAAATATTTTTAAGGCTAATTTTTATTTTAAAACATTTATTATTTAATAGTTAATCTTATTTTTTAATTTAAATTTTTAATTTTGTTTTATTAATTTTTAAATTTTATTTGAACACATTTTTAAATTTAAAAAAAACTTGAAAAATTAAAAATATATTTTTTACATAAACTTTTTTGGTTTTTTTTTTATAAATTTTTAACGTATGTTTTTCAAATTTTGTACTCATATTCAGTTGGCTGTGAATAACAAATCACGCTTAATATTTGTGAGAAATTGTTTTAAGAAGAGTTTATTTTATTATTTTAGAGTATAATTTTTAAAATTAATCAAATTACTTAAACAAAAAGCTCTAGATTTTGTTTTTGCAGAGCACACTATGTGTGATAATTGTTTTCAATTCCATTGTCGCTGTTTCTTAATTTTAAAGTATTTTATAAGCATAATAAATTTCTTTTGCTTCACTAATGTACCTAAGTTTTAATTGATAACTATGAGAGACTATATAGTTCCTCACAAAGCTTTGAAGTTTATTTGCAAAAAATTAAGTAGTCTGTGGATGAAAACAAAAATCAGCTTTTGTTATTTTCAAGGCACGCTTATTATTTGTGACAGTTTATGAAAAATAAAGCTTCATTATGTTTTGTTGTTGTTTCGAACAAACATAGCATCAGGTGATTCAGTACCCTTTTCGAACTCTATGTGTGTTTTGTGTGCCAAACTATACCAGTTCATGCATAATCGTGCCTGACAACTAGAACGGATTATCGTAGTATACACAGACAGATTTGTGGCACTCTATGTTTGCTTCAATTAATTTATTATTCCATCTAGAGTGTTAGAGGATTATTTTTAAACACTACTAATCCCGGCACGACCAATCGATTTTTCTTTCATACAATACACATAAATTTTACGAAAGTTTCCCTTGGCATCGTCAATCTGAAACTGACACCTCTCTCAATCTAGTATTCCTTGGAATGGGGCGTGTCAGTGAAATATGAGTGGGGACAAGGCACGGGGCGTGGCTTAAATCGCACAGAGTATAATCTGTACGTATGTGCAAGTAACCATACCTTATATTTTATAGCTTTGCTCTGTAAAGTATAGCTTGGCGACATGAATTTGCACATTAAATGATGGTTAGTGGTTTTGGTTATCGTTCAATCAAAATTTTTCAATCTTTTATGCGTCTGGTATGTGTTTAATTTCGACGTAAAATTAACAAATTTTTTTATGCCTCCTATGCGGTTTGTTATTTTTTTCACTCGACTTCTAACAGTCATACCGCTAATTAATGCAAAGTATGTGTAATTGCCGCTTTGTTTAATTTATTAATTGCTACGATGCGCATCTTCCGCGAAACCGAAAGTCGAACAAAGTTCAAAATATTCGGAAAGAAGGTGATCGACGTCGAAATAGGGAAAGAAAGTAAATTTTTCGGTCACAGCCAACCTAGATAGCACAATTAATTATGCCTAAATCAAAGTAGCCGTTAAATGTCATTCTTATAGGAAGAAAAATAAGGTCATGGGCAACTTCGATTATACCTACTTTATTATATATTTTATTTTCAAAAAATATTAGGCGGGTTGAGCGCGTAATTTGAACTTGTATTAATGATAAAACTGCTTACACTCCGACCTCTTCCGAAAACATGTAGTATTTTTATCAAAAACCTCACGAGATAAAAGTCACGGCCAACTGACTTGATTGTGTATCAAGTATCGAAACCAAAATTGTTCAATTTTTAAAATAGAGCCAATTATTAATAAAGGTGAAAAAACATTTGAAGTAACCCGATTTAATACGTCTCGGCCACCTTCGATTCGCAATTATGGTCTTAAACTGTCAAGTCAACTGAACATAAACAATTGCATCGGCTACTATGATGACTACTGTATTTTTTGAAAAGTTGCGTTTAACGGCTTAATATGCGTAAGTAGGTTCATTGATTTTTATCACGAAACCCAACAAAACAATCACGAACATGTATTTATTTGAATTAAAGCTTCTGAAAAATTCAACTGATAAAAGCGCATCGATTTCTGTCACGGCCAACTTAGATTTCATTGATGTTGTTAAATTAAAATTAAACCAAAAAATTGAGGTTTTATATATGAAGGTCATTAAACTAAAATTAAATTAAGGTTTTATTCGTAAAAGTTAATGGCTCAATAACCTATGGACACGCACACTATAGCTGAATTAAAATTAAAATTAAGTATAAGTAAATAAAATCAGACCGCGCGGCTAAGTTGGATTTCTTTAGTTTCCATCAAATCACACACCTACCTACCTACTTAAGAAATAATAGCTCACTTCGTTCTTTATCCCAATTTATGCTGTGAATTTTAATTCAGTGTTTTTCTAAAATTAGAAAATTGACGTCAGCTTTTAAACGCGTTTGAAATTGAAATTAAATAATGTCGGATAAAAAAAATTGAGAATTTCGGAAACTGATGATGAATTCAATTCAGTTTTTTCTAAAATTATTTGAAGTAATTTTTGAATCTGTTTAAATTAGATTAATTTTTTTTCTAAAATCAATTGATGTCAGTTTTAACCGCGTTTGAATTAGAAAAAATCTATTTAATTGAAAGCGGCTTCGAATCCGCCTAATTAAAAAATCATTTTAGATTCTGGCTGTTTGAATAAATAGGTAATTTATCAGTGCTGCTAAAGATATGTAAAAATAGATAAAACTCAGTTTTTTCTAAAATTACTTGACGGTGTAATTGAAAATTCAGTTTATTCTAAAACTAAGCCACATTTAATTATTTTCTAAAATTAACTAACTGAGAGATGCTCAGAATGTGTCAAAGTTTGAAAAAATTCAGTTTTTTCTAAAATTAGTTGAGTGTTGAGATAAAAATTCAATTTTTCTTAAAATTACTTGACCGTTTCAATGAAAAATTCAGTTTTTTTCTAAACCTAAGTAATCAAAACCACATTTAGTTTTTCTTCAAAATTAACTAATCGATGCTGCTTAGAATGTGTTAAAATTTAAAAATATTCAGTTTTTTCTAAAATCAATTGAGTGTTTGAATAAAAATTCAGTTTTTCCTAAAATTACTTGACCGTTTGAATGAAAAATTTAGTTTTTTTTAAATTAGTTGAGTGTTGGAATAAAAATTCAGTTTTTTCTAAAATTACTTGACCGTTTAAACAAAAATTCAGTTTTTTTCTAAACTAAGTAATCAAACCACATTTAGCTTTTTTTAAATTAACTAATCGATGCTGCTTAGAATGTGTTAAAATTTAAAAATTCAGTATTTTATAAAATTAGTTGAGTGCTGGAATAAAAAGTCAGTTTTTCCTAAAATTACTTGACCGTTTAAATAAAATCTAGTTTTTTTCTAAAACTAAGTAATCAAACCACATTTAGTTTTTTTCTTCTAAAATTAACTAATTGATGCTGCTTAGAATGCGTTAAAATTTGAAAAAATTCAGTTTTTTCTGAAATTACTTGAGTGTTTGAATAAAAAATTAGTTTTTCCTAAAATTACTTTACTGTTTAAATGAAAAATTTAGTTTTCTTCCAAAACTAAGTAATCAAACCACATTTAGTTTTTTTTTTCTAAAATTAACTAATTGATGCTGCTCAGAATGTAACAAACAAAAACACCAAAAACTGCACCAAAAAACTTTACTCGAACACGTGTTTCAATAGCTAAGCTATCATCATCAGCGATACCAATGTGTTAAAATTAGAAAAAATCAGTTTTTTTAAAAATTAGTTGAGTGTTGGAATAAAAATTCAATTTTTCCTAAAATTACTTGACCGTTTAAACGAAACATTCAGTTTTTTCTAAAACTAAATAATCAAACCACATTTAGTTTTTTTCTTCAAAAATTAACTAATCGATGCTGCTTAGAATGTGTTAAAATTTGAAACAATTCAGTGTTTTCTAAAATTATTTGACAGTTTAAATGAAAAATTCGGTTTTTGTCTAAAACTAAGTAATCAAAACACATTTAGTATTTTGCTTCTAAAATTAACTAATCGATGCTGATTAGAATTTCTTCAAATTTAAAAGTCAGTTTTTCCCAAAATTACTCGACCGTTTAAATGAAAAATTCAGTTCTTTTCTAAACCTAAGTAATCAAACCACATTTAGTTTTTTCTTCAAAATTAACTAATCGATGCTGCTTAGAATGTGTTAAAATTTAAAAATATTCAGTTTTTTTTCTAAAATCAATTGAGTGTTTGAATAAAAATTCAGTTTTTCCTAAAATTACTTGACCGTTTGAATGAAAAATTTAGTTTTTTTTTTTAAATTAGTTGAGTGTTGGAATAAAAATTCAGTTTTTTCTAAAATTACTTGACCGTTTAAACAAAAATTCAGTTTTTTTTCTAAAACTAAGTAATCAAACCACATTTAGCTTTTTTTTTTAAATTAACTAATCGATGCTGCTTAGAATGTGTTAAAATTTAAAAAATTCAGTATTTTATAAAATTAGTTGAGTGCTGGAATAAAAAGTCAGTTTTTCCTAAAATTACTTGACCGTTTAAATAAAAATCTAGTTTTTTCTAAAACTAAGTAATCAAACCACATTTAGTTTTTTTTCTTCTAAAATTAACTAATTGATGCTGCTTAGAATGCGTTAAAATTTGAAAAAATTCAGTTTTTTCTGAAATTACTTGAGTGTTTGAATAAAAAATTAGTTTTTCCTAAAATTACTTTACTGTTTAAATGAAAATTTAGTTTTCTTCCAAAACTAAGTAATCAAACCACATTTAGTTTTTTCTAAAATTAACTAATTGATGCTGCTCAGAATGTAACAAACAAAAACACCAAAAACTGCACCAAAAACTTTACTCGAACACGTGTTTCAATAGCTAAGCTATCATCATCAGCGATACCAATGTGTTAAAATTAGAAAAAATCAGTTTTTAAAAATTAGTTGAGTGTTGGAATAAAAATTCAATTTTTCCTAAAATTACTTGACCGTTTAAACGAAACATTCAGTTTTTTCTAAAACTAAATAATCAAACCACATTTAGTTTTTTTTCTTCAAAAATTAACTAATCGATGCTGCTTAGAATGTGTTAAAATTTGAAACAATTCAGTGTTTTCTAAAATTATTTGACAGTTTAAATGAAAAATTCGGTTTTTGTCTAAAACTAAGTAATCAAAACACATTTAGTATTTTGCTTCTAAAATTAACTAATCGATGCTGATTAGAATTTCTTCAAATTTAAAAGTCAGTTTTCCCAAAATTACTCGACCGTTTAAATGAAAAATTCAGTTCTTTTCTAAAACTAAGTAATCAAACCGCATTTAGTTTTTCTTCAAAAATTAACTAATTGATGCAGATTAGAATATGTTAAAATTTGAAAAAATTAAATTTTTTCTAAAATTAGTTTAGTGTTTGAATAAAAATTCATTTTTTCCTAAAATTACTTGACCGTTTAAACGAAAAATTCAGTTTTTTTCTAAAACTAAGTAATCAAATCACATTTAGTTTTTTTCTTCAAAATTAACTAATCGATGCTGCTTAGAATGTGTTAAAATTTGAAAAAATTTAGTGTTTTCTAAAATTATTTGAGTGCTGGAATAAAAAGTCAGTTTTTTCTAAAATTACTTGACTGTTTAAATGAAAAATTCAGTTTTTTTCTAAAACTAAGTAATCAAACCGCATTTAGTTTTTTTTTTCAAAAATTAACTAATCGATGCTGCTTAGAATGTGTTAAAATTTGAAAAATTCAGTGTTTTCTAAAATTATTTAAGTGCTGGAATAAAAAGTCAGTTTTTCTAAGATTACTTGACCGTTTAAATGAAAAATTCAGTTTTTTCTAAAACTAAGTAATCAAACCGCATTTAGTTTTTTTTTCAAAATTAACTAATCGATGCTGCTTAGAATGTGTTAAAATTTGAAAAAATTCAGTGTTTTCTAAAATCAGTTGAGTGTTTGAATAAAAATTCAGTTTTTCCTAAAATTACTTGACCGTTTAAACGAAAAATTCAGTTTTTTTTTAAAACTAAGTAATCAAAACACATTTAGTATTTTAATTCTAAAATTAACTAATCGATGCTGCTTAGAATGTGTTAAAATTTGAAAAATTCAGTGTTTTCTAAAATTATTTAAGTGCTGGAATAAAAAAGTCAGTTTTTTCTAAGATTACTTGACCGTTTAAATGAAAAATTCAGTTTTTTTCTAACACTAAGTAATCAAACCGCATTTAGTTTTTTTTTCAAAAATATACTAATCGATGCTGCTTAGAATGTGTTAAAATTTGAAAAATTCAGTGTTTTCTAAAATCAGTTGAGTGTTTGAATAAAAATTCAGTTTTTCCTAAAATTACTTGACCGTTTAAACGAAAAATTCAGTTTTTTTTAAAACTAAGTAATCAAAACACATTTAGTATTTTGATTCTAAAATTAACTAATTGATGCTGCTTAGAATGTGTTAAAATTTGAAAAAATTCAGTGTTTTCTAAAATTATTTAAGTGCTGGAATAAAAAAGTCAGTTTTTTCTAAGATTACTTGACTGTTTAAATGAAAAATTTAGTTTTTGTCTAAAACTAAGTAATCAAAACACATTTAGTATTTTGATTCTAAAATTAACTAATCGATGCTGCTTAGAATGTGTTAAAATTTGAAAAAATTCAGTGTTTTCTAAAATTATTTAAGTGCTGGAATAAAAAGTCAGTTTTTTCTAAAATTACTTGACTGTTTAAATGAAAAATTTAGTTTTTGTCTAAAACTAAGTAATCAAAACACATTTAGTATTTTGATTCTAAAATTAACTAATCGATGCTGCTTAGAATGTGTTAAAATTTGAAAAATTCAGTGTTTTCTAAAATTATTTAAGTGCTGGAATAAAAAAATCAGTTTTTTCTAAAATTACTTGACTGTATAAATGATAAATTCAGTTTTTGTCTAAAACTAAGTAATCAAAACACATTTAGTATTTGCTTCTAAAATTAACTAATCGATGCTGATTAGAATTTCTTAAAATTTAAAAAAATTCAGTTTTTCCTAAAATTACTCGATCGTTTAAACAAAAAATTCAGTTTTTTTCTAAAACTAAGTAATCAAACCGCATTTAGTTTTTCTTCAAAAATTAACTAATTGATGCAGATTAGAATGTGTTAAAATTTGAAAAAATTCAGTTTTTTTTAAAATTACTTGAGTGTTTGAATAAAAATTAGTTTTTCCTAAAATTACTTGATCGTTTAAATGAAAATTCAGTTTTTCTAAAACTAAGTAATCAAACCACATTTAGTTTTTCTTCAAAAATTAACTAATTGATGCAGATTAGAATAAGTTAAAATTTGAAAAATTCAGTTTTTTCTAAAATCAGTTGAGTGTTTAAATAAAAATTCAGTTTTTCCTAAAATTACTTGACCGTTAAAACAAAAATTCAGTTTTTTTCTAAAACTAAGTAATTAAACCACATTTAGTTTTTTCTTCTAAAATTAACTAATCGATGCTGCTTAGAATGTGTATTTTTTCTAAAATTAGTTGAAATGTTTAAATTAAATATTCAGTTTTTTCCTAAAATAATTAAATTGAATGCGTAAATTTTTTCTAAAATTATTTTCAATTGCGTCGCAATTGTTACGTGCATTCCAGAGTTATGGTTCAGTTAGGAAAGTGTAGATGGCGCAAATGCGCAAATTAAGTCAATTAGCTGATGAGTGGATTATTTGCGTTTGATAATTTAGACAAATATTTGTGTTGCAAAGTTTATGTAACGTTATTGAGGATGAGAACTGTGGGAAAATTTAAGTGCGAGCGCAACTTCTGCACAATTCATCTGGATTATTAATAAAAGTGTGTTGCGTATACTGTATGTTCACCTTTAACGTCGCTTAATGTATAAAGAAAAATATATCTTATCTCTTAAATCCTGAAATATTTTCTAAAAAGGTAAAAGTAATTCTATAACGAGGGAAATCGAAAAGATTCGAGGAGCAAGGAAGAGCAACAGCAAGTAGTAGTAGTAGAAAAAAAAAGCTTTAGAAAAGCGGGCTGAAATATGTCTCCACATAAGCTAAACAAAAAGCATCAAAGTTGGCGTCACAAAGCCCTAGCAACGCCTATATAGGCATAACCTGCTAACTCCTGCCCACCACAAGTGTGAAAACGGTGGGGAGAATGTCGCCCCGCGATTGGCCGGATGAGTCACCGCTGACACCAACCGACCAATCGGAACGCGTTTCAGTCATTAACACACAGAGTGTTTGGGTGCCAGGGCTTTCTTCTATAGTCTTCGGTTACACTTTCCGCGGAATAGAGGTGTCGAGATTCACACTCCTTTAAAAGCTTCCCCATTGTTGACTTAAAAATCTCTTACCCAAATTTTCGAATATAAAAATTTTTAGTTTTTAGTGCTGACGACTAAAAAAGAAATGTTTGTGTTGTGTGATAGTTAAAAATTTTGTGATAAGTGCGATGAGTTCGGAGGATTGAGGTACGCTAACACGGGAGGCTAGGTGGCTAAAGTTTTTTTTTTTTGATTTTTTTTTAAATGAGATCGAGTTGGCGCGGTATAAGAATCGTTTCGATTCTTCCGCTGATACCACAAAAAAACAAATGCGTTTCGACACGGCAATCGATACGGCTTTGGACCCCAAAGTGAAAAATACTATGGCCTATCATCCGTTCTTGCAACTGCCGAGACAAACAGACTTTAGTGTAAGTTCGCTGCTGACCGCCGCCAACAACAACTCGACGCCGACGAGCACGTCGGCGGCCGCGTCCGGCTACTTTCCGGCGGCGGCGCTCGCCGCTTTCGGCGGTCAAAATCCTCACGGCTGCTATCCGGGCACACTTATTCCGAAAATCAGCCATCCGCACCCGCACCATCCGCTCAGCGGACACCCATACGACCGCCGAAGACGTGGTCTTAGCGGCGGTGGCCGCACACAACCACCACCCGGCCATGGTGAGGCCGCTGAGGGCGATTCAGCCTGAAGAAGACGGCGTTATTGACGATCCGAAAGTGACACTGGAAGGAAAGGATCTTTGGGAGAAATTTCACAAGTTGGGAACCGAGATGGTTATCACCAAAAGCGGCAGGTAAGATCGGCTAATTAAACTTCCATTCAAAACACCGGTAGCCATAAAGAACTCAAATAATTGAGTAACCGTAAATTTTTGAGAAATCTCATTAGTAAAGCGTACAATGACCATTTTTGACACACACCGACGAATTCTTTCTCATCGAGTTGGCCGCGAAACAAAACAGCCAGCGACGGCCGCCTACTTCCTATAAAAACGGCGATGCTGGTGGCGCGCCGACACCGCATCGAATTTAATAAGTGTAAAATACTATTATAGCGTAGAAAACGTATGTTTTCCTGTAAATATTAGCGCGCAACTACAAAAACGAAACACGTTGGTAATTAAGGAATTATTTCACAGAAGAGATAAATGAAAAGCACACCATGACGAGAATTTTAATGTACCACGTCCACACAGACACAAACACACGATCTAATTAAATTTAACACATTTTTTTTCTTCACCACATAATACACACACACAAAACTCAATCAGAAATAGCCAGTTAATTATAATAATTAATATTTCGACGTTTAATTACGTAATCGCAGCAATGTGGTACGTAATCGACTCAAAATTATGTTATGCACAAGTAATTAAATGTAAAAGCTCGAGCGCAAATTGCGTTTTTAAAAATCCATTACGAATTACGCCCGGACGAAGCTTTTATTCAAAATCACGACCGGGCATTGTCGTTAAAAACGAAAAATTAAAAAAACCAAGTGGGCCGTGAAACTATACGCGGATTTGTTTACCCTCGGCACACTCGAAAAAAACAACAAACGTTTTTACCTATTTCCAAAGGCAACTCGATTATTAAATTTAAAAAAAAAATTATGACCTAAGTATTAATAATTTTAAATTTTTGGTATAGGATACATTTTTGAAATTTCAATCTTCAATCGAAGTAGGCTTATTTTTTAAAATTTTTATTTCTTAACTTTGATGGTTATTTTTAAATTGTGCAAAGCACCTCGACAATAATTTTTAAAAAAAAGCAGCAAGAGCACCAACAAAACTCAAATTATTAAAAAAAAAAAAACATTTTTCATGACCGATCCGATTTTATTTTGCATAATTTTAATTTTTGTTAATAGCAATTTTTGTCCATGGCATGCTTTGACGTTCAATCGCTTAAAATTTAATTTGTTTTTGAAAATTGCAAAGCCTCCTTTGTTTTATTTTCCAATTTCTTTAATTTCTAGTCTAAGCCTACTGCGATTATAATTTTGAATTATGGTTTTGTGTTACTCCATAATTTTATTCCCTAGAATCCGCTTATAATTTTGGTTTTAAGATTTAAGAAAAATAATATTTAGTATTAATGTTTTTCATGGCCTACTTTAACGCTGAGGGTTTTATATTTTTACAATTTTTGCTTATTCAAAATTTACGGAATTCATTTTAGTTTAGTTTTTAATAATCAAAATAATTTAATTTTTTAATCGTGCCTACGCCTATTTTAATAACAACAATTTTTGAAATTTTCAAAACTAGTAACCTCAAAACTACTTTGAGTAATTATTTCAAGGCCTACTACAACTTAGATTTAAAAATAATTTAATTTTGGGATTATTCTTAACCTCGTCGATTATTTGTTTAAAACAAACTAAAATTTGATTTTGGTTTAGTTTTTATAATTACAATTTAAAAAATTTTTTTTCAAAGAATTTCAATTCAATCTCAAAGCCAACTTTTTAATAACAATTTTCGAAATTTTTAAAAATTCGCCTATAATTCCTATGTTTTTCGAGGCCTACTTTAATTTCGGATCTTATTTCGATTGTCCACAGCCTCCGTAGATTATTTGTTGATCCAAATTTAGTTTTTAATTAAAAAACGATTCTGGATTAGTTTTGTGATTAATTTTATTTTAAAACACTTTCGTCCTTTTTTTCGGTTATTAGTGAAACCAAAAATTTATAAATTTCGATAAACTGGGAGTTTTGTAAAATTTCACAATTATTTCCCTCTAATCAAATCAAAATTAATAGCTTAAATCTAGTTTTTTAATTCTATGAATTTTCGTATAGGTAACCTTAAAATATTTAAAATTTAGATTTTGGTTTAGTTGATTTATTTTAAAGAGCCTCGTCTCAGCCTGCTGTGATTAATATACTTATTTAAACTATAAAAAAATAGAGTTTTTAATTTAATTTGATTTTGTTTGAAAATTTTTGGTTATAAATTTCTTTTTTTAACGGGTTTTTATTTTGGAAAAACCACTAATTTCATAAAATAAAAATTCGAATTTTTTGTTTCGAAATTTGATATTAATTTTAATCGCATAATTGTTTAATTTTTTTATTTAAAACAATTTCATTTTCATTTATATTTAAATTTTGAAAATTTTGCAAAACAGGAAATTCTATTCTCCAATATTAATTTTGGTTGGTAAACTTTGCTTAATAAAATAATTTCGTAGCATGCTACGATTTTTTTTGACAATTTTAAGGTTATCCACAGCCTTCGTTGTTCGTATATTAAAAATTTCTATTCTGATTGTATTCCGTTTTAATTACAAACATTTATTTTTGTTTATTATATTGCGCACATTTGATTGATATATGGTTTCTTCCGAAAAATACTAGCTTTTCACGGCCTACTTCAACACTGAATTAGAAATAATACTTAAAAATACTCATTTTTATAGTAATTTTGAAGTTATCCACAGCCTCTGCGATTAATTTAATCAATTCAAAATATTTTGTTCTTAAGACTATTATTTTCTTGCTTCAAAAATTTCAACAGAACATGAATTTATGTCACTAAGATTTTTTTAAATGTCATTACTGATTTTTGTTCAAATTTCAAATTAGTGTCCGCAGTTCTAGGCCCAAATTCTTTAAATCCATGAATAGTTTTTACATACTAAAAAACTAACCTTACAAATTGTGATCGTCTAGCATTTGAATTTTTGTCACAGCCTCCTAAATATTAGAAACTCCCTTTTTTAATTTTTAAATACAGCTAGTAATTTTTACTTTTTCAATCACATCATAATTTTTAAATATTGTCAAAGCCTACTGTTAAATTTGATTGTTATTTTACTTAAATAAATACCTGGTTTTTAATTTTAACTGTTAGTGAACCTATTTTTAATGCTTACTTTTTAAAACAATTTTGAATATGTTTTCACGGCCTACTATCACGGTATTAAATTAAATAATTAATATATGTTAAAAAAGCAACAGCTGTAACCTATTTATAGTTCGAGTTTTTGTAGAAAAAGTGTAAAGTTTTGGTCTTAGTTGGCTTATTTTTTAACGTACGTATTACGAATCAAACAATTTTTATTAAATCGTTGCTTTTGAGTTAAAAATTTTCCAAGGGCCTACTAAGCGATGTAAAATAATAGTAAAAAGGCTTACTTGTTTTGCACCTAACCTTCAATATTAGCAAAATAAAAATTTTTATCGATCAACGTCAGCATTCTGAGGATTAATTGAAGATTTTTAGCCTATAAACAAACGATGAGGCGCTTAAATTCTAAAAATATTATTTTGTTCGTTTCTTTTGCATCGTAAAACGTATGCAGCGTAGAAATTCCACTCACAGCCATCTTATATAAGTGTTAAAGAATTTTGTTCATTATTCAACACTTTATCGCCGTCCTATTTAGCATACATTTTGATAAAAAATACAACAATGAGCGTGTGCTTTTCACAGCCTTCGTTATATATTTATTCGTGTCATTACAAGAATTTTCTCACCGCATATTATTTTTTGTTATTAATAGCAAATCGAGCGAATTTTCGATGTTTCTCTCTCATTATATTCATTCACTTGTTTTGTGAGGCATTCAAGGCCTGCTTCGTTTTTGGGAGAATTGATGGAATTTTCGCGGATTATATAGGGTTGTGTGTGTGTATGTGTGTATAATATACAGAGGTATCGATTTTATGAACATGAACCGGTTGACGCTTGAATAGATGGCGGTAAGGAAGACAAGGGGTTACCCAGAAATTTCCCTTTTATTCGCGGTCTACAAACGTTGTCTGCGGTCGCAATATGTGGTTGAGGCAAAATTATGCTTTGATGTAAATTATAATGGAATTAACAGCGACTAAGACGCTTGTGCACAGTCACTCGAAAAAATAGAGTCGTGTCTTGCGACCCATAAAATATTCAATCAAAATATGCGCCCTCTACATTTTAATCGACTAAATCATAGAGTAGCTTTCAGTGATTTTGTTACATCTAAGTTGGCCGATTTTACCACTTCTCCCACATAAATAATTGATTTTTTTCGTTAAGCCTCTTCCGACTGTACTTAATTCAAACGCTTTTTCTAAGGAATGTATGATGTTGTGTACTTCTATTCGGGGTGCTAATAATTAGTACTCTTTCTGAAGCTTTCAACTTTCATGCGCTCTATTGCACTCAACCCCTACCTTTCAGGAGTCTTCGAACCGCTCTACATCTGCCAGCTCCATATTAAACATACACACGCACGCACAGAAACTCGCACGTCTTCTAATTCTCTCTTTATTTTCGCCTCCTTCGTATAGTAAGCATTTCGCCGTTTCCGAAAAAGTAGAATCTATAACCTAACCTCACAAAAAGTATCAGACGGTTTTGCTAACCCTATTTTAATCTAATCTCACGTTCAGCTCGCTATAATATAGTTCAAACCCCAGCTCGTGTTTGCCAAGGGGTGAGTGAAGAGTACTTATCGTGTATAGGTGCCGGAAAACGACCTCCGTGGCCATTTTGAATTCTATAATAAATCTATTGAGAAATTTGTCTGAATGAGTTACTATTATACTAATTTTCTACAAGGAGCTTTACATCTGAACGTACGAATTGAAAAATTGGTGCTAAAATTGCGACATTCAGCATCACGCCTGAGCACAATAGAGCGGTTTCAAGATGCAACGCAAGCTTCGATTAAAATTTTTGCAAAAAAAACGTCAAAAAATAATTGAAAATTTTTTTAACTTGGCCAAACTTTCATAAATTAATAAAATCTGAAAAAAAAACAGATGCATGACCAGTAGGCGCGGATTATTAAGGTTTTCATGCACAAGAAAACAGCTTAAATGAAATATTGAGATGAAAAGTTGCCTGGGCACTAGAGTGCGATTTCAAAATTGAAATGAAGCAGCACCGCTTTTGATTAAAATTTTTACAAAAGAAAACATCTCGAAACAATTGAAAACATCCATGTACGCTTTCCCCAAATTTAATTATACATGAAATAGTAAAATATTATGTAACTACATTGATAAAAATCGAGATAAAAAAGTTGATGTAGCGCCACCTTCGATTAAAATTATCAAAAAATAATAATCTTGGAACTATTCAAAACATCTGAGTATACTTTACTTAATGTAAAAGCTTTCAAAATTTGATAAATTCCGAGAATTATTTTTTTAAAGGGGTCCAAGTTTTTAAAATATAGTAAAATTTAAAAAAGGAAGGCGCTTGAAAACATATATCTTAAAATAATAAGCAACGCCACCTTAAATTAAAATTTCTCCAAGAAGAAAATATTTCCAAACAATTGAAAACATCCGAGCATACGATAACATTTTTTCTAAACATCTCTTCTAATCTAATCTAAATAAATTGGGATAAAAAGTTGTGCGGACACAATAGTACGATTTTAAAATTGAACCGATGCAACGCCACCTTTGATTAAAAATTTTTGCAAAAGAAAACATCTCGAAACAATTGAAAACATCCGACTATACTTAATAAATTCCCACTAAAATGTTTTCTTTTTTCTGTCTGTTTTTAAATTATAAATAACTTTTATTTAGGCCCTGAAAACATGTATCTTTAAAAAATAGTAAGCAACGCCCCCTTAGATTAAAAAATGATTAAGAAGAAAATATTTTCAAACAATTGAAAACATTCGAGCATACGACAACATTTTTTCTAAACGTCTCTTCTAATCTAATCTTAATAAATTATGATTAAAAGTTGTGCGGACACAATAGTACGATTTCAAAATTGAATCGATGCAACACCACCTTTGATTAAAAATTTTTGCAAAAGAAAACATCTTGAAACAATTGAAAACATCCGAGTATACTTAATAAATTCCCACAAAAATGTTTTCTTTTTCCTGTCTGTTTTTAAATTAGAAATAACATTTATTTAGGCGCTGAAAACATGTATCTTTAAAAAATAGTAAGCAACGCTCCCTTAAATTACAAAATTTTTAAGAAGAAAATATTTTCAAATAATTGAAAACATCCGAGCATACGACAACATTTTTCTAAACATCTCTTCTAATCTAATCTAAATAAATTGGGATAAAAAAGTTGTGCGGACACAATAGTACGATTTCAAAATTGAACCAATGCAACACCACCTTTGATTAAAAATTTTTGCAAAAGAAAATATCTCGAAACAATTGAAAACATCCGAGTATACTTAATAAATTCCCACTAAAATGTTTTCTTTTTCCTGTCTGTTTTTAAATTAGAAATAACTTTTATTTAGGCGCTGAAAACATGTATCTTTAAAAATAGTAAGCAACGCCCCTTAGATTAAAAATTTTTAAGAAGAAAATATTTTCAAACAATTGAAAACATCCGAGCATACGACAATATTTTTCTAAACATCTCTTCTAATCTAATCTAAATAAATTGGGATATAAAAGTTGTGCGAACACAATAGTACGATTTTAAAATTGAACCGATGCAACGCCACCTTTGATTAAAAATTTTTGCAAAAGAAAACATTTCGAAACAATTGAAAACATCCGACTATACTTACTAAATTCCCACTAAAATGTTTTCTTTTTCCTGTCTGTTTTTAAATTAGAAATAACTTTTATTTAGGCGCTGAAAACATGTATTTTAAAAAAATAGTAAGCAACGCCCCCTTAGATTAAAAAATGTTTAAGAAGAAAATATTTTCAAACAATTGAAAACATCCGAGCATACGACATTTTTTTTAAACATCTCTTCTAATCTAATCTAAATAAATTGGGATAAAAAAGTTGTGCGGACACAATAGTACGATTTTAAAATTGAATCGATGCAACGCCAAATTTGATTAAAAATTTTGCAAAAGAAAACATCTTGAAACAATTGAAAACATCCGAGTATACTTAATAAATTCCCACTAAAATGTTTTCTTTTTCTTGTCTGTTTTAAATTAGAAATAACTTTTATTTAGGCGCTGAAAACATGTATCTTTAAAAAATAGTAAGCAACGCCCCCTTAGATTAAAAAATTTTTAAGAAGAAAATATTTTCAAACAATTGAAAACATCCGAGCATACGACAATATTTTTTCTAAACATCTCTTCTAATCTAATCTAAATAAATTGGGATAAAAAGTTGTGCGGATTAAACTTTGATTAAAAATTTTTGCAAAAGAAAACATCTCAAAACAATTGAAAACATCCGAGTTTACTTGATAAATTCCCACTAAAATGTTTTCTTTTTCCTGTCTGTTTTTAAATTAGAAATAACTTTTATTTAAGCGCTGAAAACATGTATCTTTAAAAATAGTAAGCAACGCCCTCTTAAAATAAAATTTTTCCAAGAAGAAAATATTTCCGAACAATTGAAAACATCCGAGCATACGACAACATTTTTTCTAAACATCTCTTCTAATCTAATCTAAATAAATTGGGATAAAAAAGTTGTGCGAACACAACAGTACGATTTTAAAATAGAACCGATGCAACGCAACCTTTGATTAAAAATTTTTGCAAAATAAAACATCTCGAAACAATTGAAAACATCCTTGTATACTTAATAAATTCCCACTAAAATGTTTTCTTTTTCCTGTCTGTTTTTAAATTAGAAATAACTTTTATTTAGGCGCTGAAAACATGTATCTTTAAAAATAGTAAGCAACGCACCCTTAGATTAAAAAATTATTAAGAAGAAAATATTCTCAAACAATTGAAAACATCCGAGCATACGATAACATTTTTCTAAACATCTCTTCTAATCTAATGTAAATAATTTGGGATAAAAGAGTTGTGGGGACACAATAGTACGATTTTAAAATTGAACCGATGCAACGCCACCTTTGAATAAAAATTTTTGCAAAAGAAATCACCTCGAAACAATTGAAAACATCCGAGTATACTTAATAAATTCCCACTAAAATGTTTTCTTTTTTCTGTCTGTTTTAAATTAGAAATAACTTTTATTTAGGCGCTGAAAACATGTATCTTTAAAAATAGTAAGCAACGCCCCCTTAGATTAAAAATTTTTAAGAAGATAATATTCCCAAACAATTGAAAACATCCAAGCATACGATAACATTTTTTCTAAACATCTCTTCTAATCTAATCTAAATAAATTGGGATAAAAAGTTGTGCGAACACAACAGTACGATTTTAAAATTGAACCTATGCAACGCAACCTTTGATTAAAATTTTTGCAAAAGAAAACATCTCGAAACAATTGAAAACATCCGAGTATACTTAATAAATTCCCACTAAAATGTTTTCTTTTTTCTGTCTGTTCTTAAATTAGAAATAACTTTTATTTAGGCGCTGAAAACATGTATCTTTAAAAATAGATTAAACAATTTTTAAGAAAAAATATTTTCAAACAATTGAAAACATCCGAGCATACGACAACATTTTTTTAAACATCTTTTCTGATCTAATCTAAATAAATTGCAATAAAAAGTCGTTGCGAGCGCAATAGCACAATTTTGAAATTTAATCGATGCAACGCCATCTAGAATTAAAAATTCTTGCAACAGAAAATATCTCGAAACAATTGAAAACATCCGAGTATACTTTACTTAACGTTTCTACGAAAAGAAAGAGGTTCAAGCGTTCGAAAATTATGTATCCTTAAAAATGGTATAGTTTCAAAATTAAATTGCTGCATCGCCACCTTTAATTAAAATTTTTTAAAAAGAAAACATTATGAATATATAAAAAGTTGGCATAAAACTGTTGAATGGGCACAATAGCTTGATTTCGAAATTAAAGCGATACAGCGCCACCTTTGATTGCAAATTATTGCAAAAAAAAACATCTCAAAACAATTAAAAACATTCGGGTATAGTTTGCTTGAACACCACGATAGGAGGATTTCAAAAATGAATTGGGACAACGCCACCTTTGGTTAAAAACAATGGAAAACATTCAAGCATACGACAACAATTTATTTGTAAACAGCTCTTCTAATCTAATCTAAATAAATTAATATAAAAAGATTAAAAAACAAATGAAGAATTGGTAATAAAAGTTGCCGGAGAACAATACGAATTGAAAACTGATTGGGTTTCGATTAACAACGTTTATAAAGGAAACCTTTCAAAACAATTGAAAACATCCGAAAACAAATCAAATCTGCTACTCTAAACTAAATAAATTTGTATAAAAAAGTTGGCTAGGTGCAATAACGCAATTTTGAAATTGAATCAGTTCAACGCCACCGTCGATTACAAATTTTAGAAAAAGAAAACATTTTGGAACAATTTAAAACATCCTAGTATACATTAATTATTTAACGTATTTACAAATTTAAAATTTTTTTAAACTGGTTTAAGCTTTCAAAATTTAATAAAATTTGAACAAATAGAGCATAACTGTCAGTAATATTGTATACGATTAACAAAAAATTAGCATAAAAATGTTGCGTGATCACAATAGCGCAATTTTGAAATTGAATGGTGTTTAATTTTTTTTGTCAAAGAAAACATCTCAAAGCAATTAAAAACATCCGATTATATTTTACTTACGATATTTACAAAACAATAAAGCAATTTTGAAATTTAATTAACATAGCGCCACTTTCGATTAAAATTATCAAAAAAAGAACATCTTGAAACTATTTAAAACATCTGAGTATACTTTACTTAATGTACAAGCTTTCAAAATTTGTTAAATTCCGAGAATTATTTTTTTAAAGGGGTCCAAGTTTTCAAAACATAGTAAAATTTAAAAAAAAGGAAGGCGCTGAAAACATATATCTTAAAAAATAATAAGCAACGCCACCTTAAATTAAAATTTTTTCCAGAAAAAAATATTTCCAAACAATCGAAAACATCTAAGCATACGATAACATTTTTCTAAACATCTCTTCTAATCTAATCTAAATAAATTGGGATAAAACAATTGAAAACATCTGAGTATACTTAATAAATTCCCACTAAAATGTTTTCTTTTTCCTGTCTGTTTTAAATTAGAAATAACTTTTATTTAGGCGCTGAAAACATGTATCTTTAAAAATAGTAAGCAACGCCCCTTAGATTAAAAATTATTAAGAAGAAAATATTTTCAAACAATTGAAAACATCCGAGCATACGACAACATTTTTCTAAACATCTCTTCTAATCTAATCTAAATAAATTGGGATAAAAAGTTGTGCGGACACAATAGTACGATTTTAAAATTGAACCGAAGCAACGCCACCTTTGATTAAAAATTTTTGCAAAAGAAAACATCTCGAAACAATTGAAAACATCCGAGTATACTTAATAAA
This sequence comes from Abscondita cerata, assembly GCA_030710515.1. Taxonomy (NCBI): domain Eukaryota; kingdom Metazoa; phylum Arthropoda; class Insecta; order Coleoptera; family Lampyridae; genus Abscondita; species Abscondita cerata. The sequence continues at coordinate 523,471 of JALBCR010004315.1, read as the reverse complement.
TTCCCACTAAAATGTTTTCTTTTTCCTGTCTGTTTTTAAATTAGAAATAACTTCTATTTAGGCGCTGAAAACATGTATCTTTAAAAAATAGATTAAAAAATTTTCAAACAATTGAAAACATCCGAGCATACGACAACATTTTTTTAAACATCTTTTCTGATCTAATCTAACTAATTGCTATAAAAAAGTCGTTGCAAGCGCAATAGCACAATTTTGAAATTTAATCGATGCAACGCCATCTACGATTAAAAATTCTTGCAACAGAAAATATCTCAAAACAATTGAAAACATCCGAGTATACTTTACTTAACGTTTCTACGAAAAGAAAGAGGTTCAAGCGTTCGAAAATTATGTATCCTTAAAAATAGTAAAATTTCAAAATTAAATTGCTGCATCGTCACTTTTAATTAAAATTTTTAAAAAGAAAACATTATGAATAGAATAAAGCAATTTTGAAATTTAATTAATGTAGCGCCGCCTTTAATTAAAAATTATTGCAAGAAAACACCTCGAAACAATTAGAAACATCTGAGTGTACTTTACTCAATGTATCTACAAAAACAAAGAGTTCTAAGCTTTCAAAATTTAATAAATTTGAAATAAAGTAGAGAATAACTAGTAGGCGCTGAAAGCATGCCTCCTTATGAAAATAATAAGCTTTTTATACATAATAAAACAGCATTTATTTTCCTACATTATTGCAAAAGAAAAGACCTCGAAACAATTAAAAACATCCGAGTATATTTATAATTTTTTAATATTACAAAAAGTAGGCGCTGAAAATATATATGTATCCGAATGAATTAAAAATTGGCTTTAAAAGTTGCCGGATCACAATTGTTCGATTTAGAAATTATATTGGTACAGAGCCACCTTTTACCAAGACTTCGAAACAATTGAAAACATCCCAGCATACGACAACAATTTTCTTTAACAGCTTTCAATATTTAATAAAAACTAAATAAAGTAGAGAATTGACATAAAAAAGTTGGCTGAGCGCATAGAAATCAAATTGATGCTTCAATTAAAAATTTTTCCAAAAGAAAACATCTTAAAACAATTGAAAACATCTATGTATATTTTACTCAATTTCTGTACAACAAAGAAAGAGGTTAAAGCTTTCAAATTTTAATAAACAACAACAAAATTTTGAAACTGTATTTATTGAGAATTTACCTGAATGAATTCAAAAATCGTCATTAAGAACAAAATTTCAAGATTTTGAAATAGAGTTAATTCAGCGCCAACTTTGATTAACAATTTAAAAAAATATCTCAAAACAATTAAAAACATCCGAGTACTTAACCCAAAAACAAAGTTTTTGTTTAAAATTTTATCCAAATTTTCAAAATTTGATAAACAATGAAAAAAGTAAAACGTAACCATTAGGCGCTGAAAACATGTATCCAAAAAGATAGAAAGCTTTTCATACACAATAAAAATGCTTTTAAAAACTGTATTAAAAATTTACCTGAATGTTGTCTGGGCACAATAAACCGATTTGGAAATTAAATTGATGCAGCGCCACCTTCGATTAACAGTTTTTTGAAAAAACATCTCGAAACAGTTAAAAACATCCGAGTATATTTTACTTAACACAAAAACAAAGATTTCTTTAAATTGGTGAAAACTTTCAAAATTTAATAAAACCTGAAAAAAATAGAACGTAACCAGTAGGCGCTGAAAACATAAATTTTTAAAATATAAAGCGGTTTTCATACACAACAAAAAAATTTTGAAACTATATTTATTGGGAATCTACCTGAATAAATTCAAAAATCGTCATTAAGAAAAAAATTTCGAGGTTTTGAAATAGAGTTAAATCAGAGCCAACTTTGATTAACAATTTTCCAAAAAAAAAACATCTCGAAACAATTAAAAACATCCAAGTACTTAACACAAAAATAAAGATTTTTTTTAAATTTTGTCTAAATTTTCAAAATTTGATAAACAATGAAAAAAGTAAAACGTAACCAGCAGGCGCTGAAAACATGTATCCAAAAAAATTAGAAAGCTTTTCATACACAATAAAAATGCTTTTGGAAACTGTATTTATTGAAAATTTACCTGAATGTTGTCTGGGCACAATAAACCGATTTCGAAATTAAATTGATGCAGCGCCATCTTCGATTAACAATTTTTTCAAAAAAACATCTCGAAACAGTTAAAAACATCCAAGTACTTGAAACAAAAATAAAGATTTTTTTTAAATTTTGTCTAAATTTTCAAAATTTGATAAACAATGAAAAAAGTAAAACATAACCAGTAGGCGCTGAAAACATGTATCCAAAAAAAATAGAAAGCTTTTCATACACAATACAAATGCTTTTGGAAACTGTATTTATTGAAAATTTACCTGAATGTTGTCTGGGCACAATAAACCGATTTCGAAATTAAATTGATGCAGCGCCATCTTCGATTAACAATTTTTTCAAAAACATCTCGAAACAGTTAAAACATCCAAGTACTTAAAACAAAATAAAGATTTTTTAAAATTTTGTCTAAATTTTCAAAATTTGATAAACAATGAAAAAAGTAAAACGTAACCAGCAGGCGCTGAAAACATGTATCCAAAAAATTAGAAAGCTTTTCATACACAATAAAAATGCTTTTGGAAACTGTATTTATTGAAAATTTACCTGAATGTTGTCTGGGCACAATAAATCGATTTCGAAATTAAATTGATGCAGTGCCATCTTCGATTAACAATTTTTTCAAAAAAACATCTCGAAACAGTTAAAAACATCCAAGTACTTAAAACAAAAATAAAGATTTTTTTTAAATTTTGTCTAAATTTTCAAAATTTGATAAACAATGAAAAAAGTAAAACGTAACCAGCAGGCGCTGAAAACATGTATCCAAAAAAATTAGAAAGCTTTTCATACACAATAAAAATGCTTTTGGAAACTGTATTTATTGAAAATTTACCTGAATGTTGTCTGGGCACAATAAACCGATTTCGAAATTAAATTGATGCAGCGCCACCTTCGATTAACAATTTTTCAAAAAACATCTCGAAACAGTTAAAAACATCCAAGTACTTGAAACAAAAATAAAGATTTTTTTAAATTTTGTCTAAATTTTCAAAATTTGATAAACAATGAAAAAAGTAAAACGTAACCAGTAGGCGCTGAAAACATGTATCCAAAAAATTGAAAGCTTTTCATACACAATAAAAATGCTTTTGGAAACTGTATTTATTGAAAATTTACCTGAATGTTGACTGGGCAGAATAAACCGATTTCGAAATTAAATTGATGCAGCGCCACCTTCGATTAACAATTTTTTCATAAAAACATCTCGAAACAGTTAAAACATCCGAGTACTTAACACAAAAACAAAGATTTTTTTAAATTAGTGAAAACTTTCAAAATTTAATAAAACCTGAAAAAAAGTAGAACGTAACTAGCAGGCGCTGAAAACATAATGTTTTTTAAAAGATAAACCGGTTTTCATACACAATAAAATTTTTTGAAACTGTATTTATTGTGAATTTACCTGAATGTTTTCAAAAAATTGTCATTAAAAACCACAATTTTAAGATTTAAAATTAAGTTAATTCAGCGATTAACAATTTAAAAAAAAAAACAATTCAAAACAATTAAAAACATCCGAGTACTTAACTCAATAATAAAGATTTTTAAAAATGTTGTCTAAATTTTCAAAATTTAATACAACATAAAAAAAATCCCGAACAAAACACCGGAATATTGATATTGAGTTAATTTAGCGCCACCTTCGATTAACAGTTTTCCAAACAAAAACATCTCAAAACAAATGATAACATTTAAGTATATTTATTTATTGAATTAATAAAAAATTGCCAGAACACAATAAATTAATTAAATTTATGCAGCCCCACCTTCGCTTAACAATTTTTGAAAAAAAATCTCGAAACAATTAAAACATCTGAGTACTTAACACAAAAACAAAGATTTTTTTAATTTTTGTGTAAATTTTCAAAATTTAATTAAACATAAAAAAATTAAACGTAACTAGTAGGCGCTGAAAGATGGATCCAAAAAAATAAAAAGCTTTTCATACACATAAAGAATGCTGTTGAAACTGTATTTATGGAGAATTTACCTAAATAAATTCAAAAATTGGCATTGAAAAGTTGCCTAAACCCAATAGCGAGATTTTGAAATTGAATTAATTAAAAACTTCGGCAAATGAAAACATCTCAAAACAATTGAAAACATCCGCTACATAATTAATAAAGTCAAGAAAAGAAAATAATTTTTGCAAAAACAAGATTTATTATGTTTGCTTGTACTCTAGCAAACATCCAAGTAGGCATTGCGTAACATAATTCTAATAACAACTGAAAGTTTTTGTTTAAAAAACCCAAAAAAATAATTATTTTAAGATACTCGAGATTAACGTACAATAACAAAGCTTTCTAAAAGTAGACCTAATTTTCCCAAACTAATTTTTGCAAAAAAAAATTTCAAAAATTAGTAAAATTAAGAAAATTCCAACAAAAACAAAAGTGGTACAAATTAAAAAATTAAAGCAAAATTCAATACATTCATTCAAAACTTTAGAAAAATATAAAAATATTTTTAAAAAATAATTATTATTTTAATTCAATTTTCAAGCAACACATCTTAAAAAAAAATAGAAATCGAGTAATTAAACAAACAACTTGAAAAAAAGGGACTAAAAACAGAATTATTAAAAATCAAAAATAAATGCAAAAATCCAAATACGCTGATTTTGTCAAAATAAAATATTAAAAAACTCTTAAAAGTAAAAAACCCTCCTACTGCGATTGAAAAAATAACTGACAAAAAATTTTAAGAACCAAAATTGTAATGAAATTGTCATTTAAATTTTTGGATAACTGTTTTTGATTTATTGATTCTTCTGGTGTTTTTAAATTTTAAATCAATACTGTAAAAATTTATTAATTTTAATCAACCTAATTTAAATTTTACGATGAACACTGTTTTGAATTATTGATTAATCGTGTTCATAAATTTGAATTCAATACTGTCAGGTTTATTAATTTTTTGAATTTTTAAATTATCGTTTCTATTACAATAAAATTCTTATTTAAATTTATTTGAATAATTAATTAATCTAGTATTTCTGAATTTTAAATCAATACACTAAGACTTGTTATTTTTTAAGTTTTTAATCAATCAGAATCATTTAAATTTTATAATAAATTGTTTTTAAATTATTAATTAAACTAATGTTTTTGAATTTTAAATCAATACTGTAAAATTTTAAATTTTTATTACAATTCAATTTTCATTGAAATTTTACGATTAATTGTATTTGAATAATAGGTTAATCTAGTATTTCTGAATTTGTAATCAATTCAAAAAGATTTATTAATTTTTTAAAAATTTTTAATCAACCTCTATCATAATAAAATTATTATTGTTTTTTACTATAAACTGTTATTGAATTATTGATTAATCTAGTCTTCTTGAATTTTGAATCAATACTATAAGTTTTATTAATTTTTTTAAATGTTTTAATCAAATGTTTTCTTATTGATTAATCCAGTGTTTTTAATGTTAAATCAATAGTATAATATTTGTTAATTTTTTATCATAACAAAATTATTATTTAAATTTTACGATTAACAATTTTAAATTATTAGTTAATGTAGTGTTTTAGAATTTTTGATCAATAATAATTATTTTTCAATTTTTTAATTAATCCGAATTATCATTTAAATTTTAAAATCTATTGTTTTGAATTATTAATTAATCTAGTATTTTGAATTTTAAATCAATTTTTAATCAATTATAATAAAATTATCATTTCAATTCGTTTTCAATTTATTGATAATCCTGAATTTTGTTTTTTTGTATAAATATGAATTTAGCTTAAATATTTTAAAAATCAAGATCAAATTTTCATCAAAGTTCTCGATTACAATAAAATCTAATTTGAATTTTTAATCAAGGTGGATCTGATTCTAAATTTAATGTTTTGTTTAATTTAATTTAATTGGACGTGAGAATAGTTATTTTGGTTTGAATAAACGTTTTCAAAAATTAAGTTAACTATGATTTAAATATTTTTAAAAATAATTATTATATTAATTAAATTGTAAATCAACTAATTAAACATTAGTAATTAGAATTTTTAAAAACCAAAAATAATTGCAAAAAAACACATACGCTGAAAATATAAAAAAATAAAGTTTGACAAAAAAAATAATAAGCTTGTAGCTTTTAAACTAATCCGCGAAAGAATAATTGCCTTTAAAGCGTACTTAATAATTCCCATTAAATTAAATTAAATTCTAAGTACTTAATTACATATAATTTGAAATAAACAGAATTAAAAGCTTGTCATGGCCAACTGTAAACTGTAATGTTATTAATTGAACATAATTTTAAATTTTCTATAAGCAGCCGATTTCAACAAATTGGTGAAACACTTAATTTATTATTATGTAATTGGATTAGAGAAGAGATTTTTTTGTACCTATTAAATTTAAATAAAAATTAAAATTACAAAAAAATTGCAATTTAATAGAGAATTAGAAAATAATTAAATCCAAAATATAAGTAAGCCGTGAAATAAAAAAACATTAGCATTTATTTTTTTTCTAATATCATGAATTAAAATATATTCAGAAAATTGAAATTAAAAACAGCAGATAAAATAATCTCTATCTAATTCAGATAAAATTACAAAATATTGATCGTAAAATTATAAATATTAAAAACAATAAACCAAAAATCCAAATATTATCTATGATGTTTGAGAACAAAAATTAAATACAAAATCATAGATAACAAGATTTTTCAAAAAATGTATTAGAACTAAAATTACCCATTTAGGGGCACGAAATCGGTAATCAATTAAAAAAAAATTAGCGTAATATCAAAAAAATATTTTTGAGCAGCCATAATACACAAACATTAAAAACAAAAACCTTTTTTAAAAAATTCTGGAAAAAATGTCAACACTATAAATTAGTAAATTATTTAAAATTAATATTAAATAATAATAAATATTAAGGATTTAAATAATTTAGGATATGTAAAATTAAAACAAAAGCTACTCATTAGGAAATCATGGATTACTTAATTTTAAAAAAAAATTATTCCATAAAATCAAAATAAACAAAATCAACTTTGGAATCTGATTTAGCTTAATCAAAATTCAAATTTCAGTTTGATAAAAAATCTATTTAAATTTGCGAAATTTTATTAATTTTATTAAATTTAATTAAGGAAAAAGTTAATTATCTTCTAAAATATTTTTTTGTGATAATAAAACAATAAAATTAATATTCAGCAAAAAATCAGAATTTTATGAAGTTTCAATAAATTAAATTTTTTAATAATGACTTAAAATTTAAAAATCAATTGAATCAATAATTCTAAAATTTCATAATCAAATCAAAATAACTAAATATTTCGGAAAAATTTGATCTTGATTTTTAAAATATTTAAGCTAAATTCATATTTATACAAAAAAACTTAAAATTCAAGATTATCAAAAATTGAAAACAAATTGAAATAATAATTGATTTAAAAATCTATTTAAATTTCAAAAATTCTATATTAATTATTAATTCAAACACAATAGATTTTAAAATTTAAATGATAATTCTGATTAATTAAAAAATTTAAAAAAATTATTATTGATCAAAAATTCAAAAACATTACATTAACTAATAATTTAAAATTTGATTAAAAATTAATAAATCTTACACAGTATTGATTCAAAATTCAGGAAGACTAAATTAATCAATAATTCAAAAACAGTTGATCGTAAAATTTAATGATAATTTTATTATGAAAGAGATTGATTAAAAAATTTTAAAAATTGTATTGATTTCAAAATCAGAAATACTAGGTTAATCAATTATTCAAACACAATTGATCGTAAAATAAATTGAATTGTAATAAAATTTAAAAAATATTGATTTAAAATTCAAAACACTAGATGAATCAATAATTCAAAAACAGTTGATCAGAAAATTTGAATGATAATTTTACTACGATTCTGATTGATTAAAAACTTTTAAAAAAATTATTAAGTCTTAGTGTATTGATTTAAAATTCATAAATACTATATTAATCAATTATTCAAATACAATTGATTGTAAAATTTAAATAAAAATTGTATTGTAATAGAAACGTTGATTTAAAATTTTAAAAATTAATAAATTATACAGTATTGATTTAAAATTCAAAAATAATTGATTGTAAAATTTATATTCTAACCAAGAGGTTAATTAAAATTTAAAAAAATTTGCAGTTGCAGATTATCAAAATCAAAAATCAAAAAATTAATTTCATTTAAAGAAAATATATTTTTTGTAATAAAAATTTTAAATAAAAAAATATAAAAAACAATCATTTTGAAATTAATACTCATTAAGTTACGTATTTGAAACAGTGTAGGATCAAAGCCACCTTGATCAAAACTCAAATATAGATGTGCGCTAGTTTTTGTTTTTTTTTTAAATGATGATGATGATGTCCGAAGACGTTTGGTGCCAATTTTAGTTTCCAAGTGAGTAATTGCGGTCTTTGACTAATAAATGTCAGTGACCGTTGCCCCTCGTACGTATTTATCCCAAAAACCGTTTTTGATTGTTTTTCGCAAGGTGTTCTTCGACCAAATACGATTTTAATTATACGCACAGTAGGCTCTGAACGTTTACGTCATTAAAGACATCGTCAGCTACAAGAAAATTTTCATATTCATTTTCCGACGTCGTCGTCGCGAGGAGGAAATTGTTTCATATTGTTTTTTTTTTATTTTATTTGGGTCGGGTACGTCCTAATCGAAATGTCAGCGTTGCAATTGCATGTTTTAGTCGGAAATCGATTCGGGTCATCCGATGGCTAGGGGGAGGGGTATAAAAAGATGGTGGTGGTTAATTAGGTGATAACTTTGTTGTTTTATTAAATTACAGTGTTTTGATGGTTAAATATACGGTCGTTGCAGAAATGCGTGGCAGCTGTTTTGTACGTGGGGTTCATTAACAATTTCGATATGGAGCCGAAATATTGTGGAGCGAGCTGATTTACGACTTCCCATACAAATATCTAAACAATAATTACATATTATCGGTTGCCCCCTAATACCACCTGCCAAAAGACCACACAAAATCTCTATTCGAAAAAATTATTATTTTTTTTTTTTTAATTCTTGTTTGCCTTTCCCAAAAATGAATTTGACGATGTAAAAACCGTCGGTTAATAACACGAATTAAGGAGACGACTCGGGCTTGGCCCATAGTAATGCGAACCTTTTTTCTAGTTAACGATGGGTTTAATACACGTCTGGTCCACTTCACCTTATACCATGTGTCAATAAGGTATAATTTAGTGTTTATCATATTTTTCAGTGAGGTGGGTACAGTGGACCAGTCCGTTTTTGTGCGCGGTTTAGGCGCGAAACTAACGTCAACAGATCTGGTCCACCACCCTCGTCAGATAACTTTCGACGCGCACCCTGTACGTGCTCTCCTGACATCGACGTCGTCTATGACGGGAACAAAAAACTAATTTAAAAAAATGTTTTTTTTTTAATCGCGTGCTGTTACGTTACGTCTTGTTTAGGCGCCTCGTAGCACCGTACCCTAGAATTAGCCGCGCATACCTTCGGGCCATGTCCTGTCATGGCCTACTGATTATACCGTGATAGTGATACCCGCTCATTCCCGCATCGCCTTTAATATATGTGTTTGTAAATACCACGTTGGTGGCGGACTCTCGCACACCGTGATTTATTAACGGCGAAATGCGTGGCACGTTAATTTCCACCCGTGAGAAAAGACAAAATCCACCAATGGCGAAAGTAGCCATAGTAACCGGGGCTCAATAGAGTCCGAAGAGCACGCGAAAGCGTAGGGCGATAACAGAGGAATAGACGAGATATTACGTACTTAATACTTACACCGTTTTGACGGCAAGTTTCAAAAACGTACGCAAGGAAATCACCCCCGAACGAACGAAATTTTAACAGTGTAACCACACTAGAGTAGCTACACTTCGAAAAAAGGAACCTTTGGGGAAATTTAGTTTCCAAATCGAAGTGGCGCGGTGGCTTCGAGCGAATGATCTGCTTATACTTCTTCTCTCTTTCCGTTTTATTTTTCCTTTTCGCTCGAAGAAAATTCCGAGACAGCATGCTATTTCATCTGTATTTAATTTTCTCGTTTTAACGTAATTACTTTTTTCGGCGGTTTATATTGTTGGAGGTAAATCGCGCGCGGTCGTCATGACGATGGAGATCGTCGAGTGTAGGGTCGCTAGATCTTTGCTTCATTATTTGATTACGTTTAACCTACTTGGTAAATCATTTAAGTAATTGAAACTTCTCTTTAAGCAACGCCTGGCGCGGCCAATGCTTAGACGGGTGACCGTTCATTTAGTATCGACTGTTGATATTTCAAAATTAAGCAGTGTCGGGTGTGGTCATTACTTGGCCGGGTGTCTCTTTTAAATATAATGATGTCGTTCCAATCTCACAGTAAAGTAAAGGGTCACAAGTCTTCACTTCATTATCTGTTGAAATTTTTTTTCAAGTAGCGCCTGACATGGTCAGTGCGTAGACGGGTGAACCCCCAAAATAAACAAGACATTTTTGTCATCGTTGCTCCGATATGGTCTTGTGGTCACTCATAGGAGCAGGAGTTCATCTAATATTAATTTTCAATTAGTATCGACTGTTGATAATTCAAAATTAAGCATCGTCGGGCGTGGTCATTACTTGGACGGGTGTTTTTTTTAAATATCATAATATTGTTTCACAAAGTCTTCACTTCATTATCTGTTGAAATTTTTCATCAAGCAACGCCCGGCATGGTCACTGATTAGATGGGTGACCGCCCAAAATAAACAATGCATTTTGTCATCGGACAACATCGGACCTAGTCACTATATAAACGAGTGTTTGTCTAATATTTGTTTTATTTCGTATCGAGTGTTGATATTTCAAAATTAAGCAGCGTCGGGCGTGGTCATTTCTTGGACGGATGTCTCATTCAAATATTTTGATTTTGTTTCAATCTTGTTTTAGTGAAGTAAAGAGTCACAAACTCATCAATTTATTATCTGTTGAAATGTTTCTTCAAGTAACGCCTGGCATGGTCACTGCTTGGACGGGTGACCGCCAAAAATAAACAAGTCATTTTTGTCATCAAGCAACTTCTGACGTGGTCACCATACGAGCGAGTTTTCATCTAATAATTATTTTCATTTAGTATCGACTGTTGATATTTCAAAATTAAGCAGTGTCGGGTGTGGTCATTACTTGGCCGGGTGTCTCTTTTAAATATAATGATATCGTTCCAATCTCACAGTAAAGTAAAGGGTCACAAGTCTTCACTTCATTATCTGTTGAAATTTTTTTTCAAGTAGCGCCTGACATGGTCAGTGCGTAGACGGGTGAACCCCCAAAATAAACAAGACATTTTTGTCATCGTTGCTCCGATATGGTCTTGTGGTCACTCATAGGAGCAGGAGTTCATCTAATATTAATTTTCAATTAGTATCGACTGTTGATAATTCAAAATTAAGCATCGTCGGGCGTGGTCATTACTTGGACGGGTGTTTTTTTAAAATATCATAATATTGTTTCACAAAGTCTTCACTTCATTATCTGTTGAAATTTTTCATCAAGCAACGCCCGGCATGGTCACTGATTAGATGGGTGACCGCCCAAAATAAACAATGCATTTTTGTCATCGGAGCAACATCGGACCTAGTCACTATATAAACGAGTGTTTGTCTAATATTTGTTTTATTTCGTATCGAGTGTTGATATTTCAAAATTAAGCAGCGTCGGGCGTGGTCATTTCTTGGACGGATGTCTCATTCAAATATTTTGATTTTGTTTCAATCTCGTTTTAGTGAAGTAAAGGGTCACAAACTCATCACTTTATTATCTGTTGAAATTTTTCTTCAAGTAACGCCTGGCATGGTCACTGCTTAGACGGGTAACCGCCCAAAATATTATACAAGACATTTTTGTCATCGGAGCAACATCGGACCTAGTCACTATATAAACGAGTGTTTGTATAATATTTGTTTTATTTCGTATCGAGTGTTGATACTTCAAAATTAAGCAGCGTCGGGCGTGGTCATTTCTTGGACGGATGTCTCATTCAACTATTTTGATTTTGTTTCAATCTCGTTTTAGTGAAGTAAAGAGTCACAAACTCATCAATTTATTATCTGTTGAAATTTTTCTTCAAGTAACGCCTGGCATGGTCACTGCTTAGACGGGTGACCGCCAAAAATAAACAAGTCATTTTTGTCATCAAGCAACTTCTGACGTAGTCACAATACGAGCGAGTGTTCATCTAATATTTATTTTCATTTAGTATCGACTGTTGATATTTCAAAATTAAGCAGTGTCGGGTGTGGTAATTACTTGGGCGGGTGTCTCTTTTAAATATAATGATATCGTTCCAATCTCACAGTAAAGTAAAGGATCACAAGTCTTCACTTCATTATCTGTTGACATTTTTTTTTAAGTAGCGCCTGACATGGTCAGTGCGTAGACGGGTGAACCCCCAAAATAAACAAAACATTTTTGTCATCGGAGCAACCCGACGTTGCTCCGATATAGTCTTGTAGTCACTCATAGGAGCAGGCGTTCATCTAATATTAATTTTCAATTAGTATCGACTGTTGATAATTCAAAATTAAGCATCGTCAGGCGTGGTCATTACTTGGACTGGTGTCTTCTTTAAATATGATAATATCGTATCCATCTCACAGTGAAGTAACGAGTCACAAAGTCTTCACTTCATTATCTGTTGAAATTTTTCTTCAAGCAACGCCCGGCATGGTCACTGATTAGATGGGTGACCGCCCAAAATAAACAAGGCATTTTTGTCATCGGAGCAACATCGGACCTAGTCACTATATAATAAAATATTTGTTCTATTTCGTATCGAGTGTTGATATTTCAAAATTAAGCAGCGTCGGGCGTGGTCATTTCTTCGACGGATGTCTCATTTAAATATTTTGATGTTGTTTCAATCTCGTTTTAGTGAAGTAAAGGGTCACAAACTCATCACTTTATTATCTATTGAAATTTTTCTTCAAGTAACGCCTGGCATGGTCACTGCTTAGACGGGTGACCGCCCAAAATATTATACAAGACATTTTTGTCATCGGAGCAACATCGGACCTAGTCACTATATAATAAAATATTTGTTTTATTTCATATCGAGTGTTGATATTTCAAAATTAAGCAGCGTCGGGCGTGGTCATTTCTTGGACGGATGTCTCATTTAAATATTTTGATTTTGTTTCAATCTCGTTTTAGAGACGTAAAGGGTCACAAACTCATCACTTTATTGTCTGTTGAAATTTTTCTTCAAGTAACGCCTAGCATAGTCACTGCTTAGACGGGTGACCGCCCAAAATACATTTTTGTCATCGGAGCAACGTGGGAAGTGGTCACTATATGAACGAGTGTTCATACGAGCGAGTGTTCATCTAATATTTATTTTTATTTAGTATCGACTGTTGATATTCCAAAATTAAGCATCGTCGGGCGTGGTCATTACCTGGACGGGTGTCTTCTTTAAATATGATAATATCGTTTCCATCTCACAGTGAAGTAAAGAGTCACAAAGTCTTCACTTCATTATCTGTTGAAAGTTTTCATCAAGCAACGCCCGGCATGGTCACTGATTAGATGGGTGACCGCCCAAAATAAACAAGGCATTTTTGTCATCGGAGCAACATCGGACCTAGGACGGATGTCTCATTCAAATATTTTGATTTTGTTTCAATCTCGTTTTAGTGAAGTAAAGGGTCACAAACTCATCACTTTATTATCTGTTGAAATTTTTCTTCAAGTAACGCCTGGCATGGTCACTGCTTAGACGGGTGACCCCCCAAAATACATTATTGTCATCGGAGCAACGTGGGACGTGGTCACTATATGAACGAGTGTTCATACGAGCGAGTGTTCATCTAATATTTATTTTTATTTAGTATCGACTGTTGATATTCCAAAATTAAGCATCGTCTGGCGTGGTCATTACCTGGACGGGTGTCTTTTTTAAATATGATAATATCGTTTCCATCTCACAGTGAAGTAAAGAGTCACAAAGTCTTCACTTCATTATCTGTTGAAATTTTTCATCAAGCAACGCCCGGCATGGTCACTGATTAGATAGGTGACCGCCCAAAATAAACAAGGCATTTTTGTCATTGGAGCAACATCGGACCTAGTCACTATATAATAAAATATTTGTTTTATTTCGTATCGAGTGTTGATATTTCAAAATTAAGCAACGTCGGGCGTGGTCATTTCTTGGACGGATGTCTCATTTCAATATTTTGATTTTGTTTCAATCTCGTTTTAGTGAAGTAAAGGGTCACAAACTCATCACTTTATTATCTGTTGAAATTTTTCTTCAAGTAACGCCTGGCATGGTCACTGCTTAGACGGGTGACCGCCCAAAATACATTTTTGTCATCGGAGCAACGTGGGACGTGGTCACTATATGAACGAGTGATCATTCAAGCGAGTGTTCGTATAATATTTATTTTTATTTAGTATCGACTGTTGATATTTCAAAATGAAGCAGCGTCGGGCGTGGTCATTACTTGGACGGGTGATCTCCTTTGAATATTTTGATGTTGTTTTAATCTCGTTTCAGTGAAGTAAAGGGACACAAAGTCTTCACTTTGTTATCTGTTGAAATTTTTTTCAAGCAACTCCAAACATAGTCACTGCTTAGACGGGTAACCGCCCAAAATAAACGAGACATTTTGTCATCGGAGCAACGTCGGACGTGGTCACTATATGAACGAATGTTCATACGAGCGAGTGTTTGTCTAATACTTATTTTTATTTAGTATCGACTGTTGATATTCCAAAATTCAGCAGCGTCGGGCGTGATCATTATTTGGATGGATGATGATATAGTTTAGATCTCACAGTGTCACAAAATCTTCACTTTATTGTCTGTTGAAATTGTTCTTAAAGCAATGTCATTGGAGCAACGTCGGACGTGGTCACGATATGAACGGGTGTTCATACGAGCAAGTGTTAATCTAATATTTATTTCAAAAATCTTTAAAAAATATATTTTTTTATCAACCACTCAAATAAGGCAGTTTTAAAGCCGTCAAAAGAATGCAGAATTTTTTTTATCAACAAAGTGAAGCAATTTCAAATAGGGTCAATATAGGAACGGGTGTATACTAGTAGTCCGAAAATATTTTATGGAAATACACCCATCTAATTAAGCAACGTCGAGCGTGGTCACTTTTTAGATGGGTGAGCGTTAAATATTCTCTAAACAGTTGTATTAATTTAAAAATTTAATTACCGAGTAAGTTGATCATCCGAAATTAAGCAACGTCAAACGCGGTCACTCTATGTCTGGTAAGATGTTATGGTTCATGAAATACTTACTTGAAATAAACACCCTGTAGATATGCCTTAAAATTATATCATCACTAAATTTGTGCTAAAAATTTTGGTACTGCACTAGACCCCACGTAGGAGGCTGTGACATTTTCAAATATAAAGATTCGTATAAAATTAATGGTCTACCCTGTATATAAAATATTCTATTACAATCAAGATAATCTAGTAAGCTGCGTTTTTAACACCTTATTCATTCATTGGGTACCCAATAATTGTAGCTCTAAGCCATCTTTGCTTAAATTAAATTACTCGGCGAGCTAATCTAAAAATCTGGTCAATGACCCAAAAAAAAAAACTAAGCCATGCAACATTAAATATTTATGATTTTTTTTATAATTTTTGTTGCCTAACAATTAGTAGAACATCAGTAGGTTATTGAAACACTAAAAAATGAAATTAATTACAACTGGAGGGGGAGAGATTATCTAGATAAATATGTCCCCGTAGCCTTCTATGATTAAATATTAGTATATTGTCAACATTTTTAAAAATTTGAAAAACAGCATCTATGCTCAAAAAGAAAATAATGTCCTAAGAAAAATAAAAAAAAAAAGTTGCGCATCTGTCAAAATTGTCAAAAACTTAACCTAAACTTTCAAAAAAATCGTCTTTATAGATTCAAAGGTTACGAAGCCTACTTTGTGATACACCAGAATTAAATATAATTATTGTAATCAAGTGACTTCTGAAAACAAGAAACACAATTCAAGCCTACTATAAAAATTGCTTCTAAATATAATTTAATTGTTTTGAAAATTGTTTTATTTTTTAAAATTAATTTTTATTTTTAAAATGCGCGGAAAATTTATGAAAAAACGAATTTTTAAATTTTCCAAAACTTTTTTGAAAAACAATTAATGCAGAATAGTTTTTTTCCAAATATATATTTTTTTTTATTTTTCAAATTTTATTCTTTTTGAATTATTCCAAATTCATAGTTTTTCCGTTTTTAAAATATAATTTATTCAAATTAAAAAAAGATATTTTGACAAATTTATTGCCACCTCACTAAAACTTTTGGTTCAAAAATCAGTTTTTGTTCTATTTTTGAAAATTAGCTAAAAAATCAAAATCTATCAAAGCCTACTTTGGATATTGTTTTTGGAACACAATTTTTTAAAATAATTAATATGGTTCAAAATTATTGTTTAAAAAAATATTATAAAAATATTTTTGAAAAGGTCTTTATTTTCTGGTAGTCATTTTATTTTGGTTTAGAAAAGGTCCTTGAATTCAATTTTTTTCGAAAACTGTACAATAAAAAGTTACCAAAGATATTGTTTTAAAGATCAACGGAATAAATCTAAACCTACTTCGACGTAGTATTTTTAAAATAATTTGTAGTTTCATTTTTCACGATTAACTAAAATACATTTTTTGTTTTGCAATATTTGGAAAATTATCGTGATGTGTTTTTTCTACAAAAATTTGACTCCACGTGGCACTTTTTATTAAACATAAAAATTTTTGAATTTTAATTTTTTTTAATTCTTTGCTTTGTAACTTTTAAAAACAAATTTATCACAGCCTACTTTGACTACCTAATGACACAAATTAAAATAATTTGTGTCCATTTAGTGTCAAGCATAATTTTAATCTTAAGGTAATTTTTTAAATAATTTAGAAAATATTAATTCCAGACTGCTTTGATCTATATTGTTTTAAGACAAAAGTAATTCCATAATTAATGGAATCCCATTTCAGATTTACCAGTTGTTCGAGATTTTTGGTTTAAAAAAAATTTTCTTTTTTAATTCCTTGCTTTGCAATTTTTAAAAATAAATTTATCACAGTTTACTTGGCTACCTATTTGTTAGAGGAAAAATTAAAATAATTTGTGTCCATTTAGTGTTTAATTTTAATGTTTATGTAATTTTGAAATAATTTAGAAAAATATTATTCCCAGCCTGCTTCGATGTATATTGTTTTAAGACAAAAGTAATTTTAATGCAATCCCATTTCAAATCAATCAAATTTTCTGGTTTAAAAAAGATTTTAATCTTTCCACTTTTTTAATTCTTGGCTTTGTAATTTATCACAGCTTACTTTGAGGTGTTGCTTAGAGGCAGAATAAAACAATTTGTGGAGATTTAGAGTCCAGAATTATTTTAATATTTATGTAATTTTTAAATATGTTTGAAAAATATTAATTCCAGCCTCCTTCGATGTTTAAAAAAGATTTTTGTCTTTCCATTTTTTTTTAATTCTTGGCGTTGTAATTTTTAAAAACAAATTTAGTTAAAGGCAGAACTAAAATAATTTGTGTCCATTTAGTGTCAAGCATAATTTTAACGTTTATGTGTATGTTTTAAATAATTTAGAAAAATGTTAATTCCAGCCTGCTCGATCTATATTGTTTTAAGAAAAGTAATTCCATAATTACTGGAATCCAATTTCAAGTTAATCAGTTGTTGTAGTTTCTAGGTTTAAAAAGATTTTTGTCTTTTAATTCTTTTTCAAATTCTTTGCCTGGTAATGTCTAAAACAAATTTATTACAGCCTACTTTGACTACCTAATGGTTAGAGGCAAAATTAAAGTTGTTTGTGTCGATTTAGTGTCAAGCATGATTTTAACGTTTATGTGTATGTTTTAAACAATTTAGAAAAATATTAATTCCAGCCTGCTCGATGCATATTTTTTAAGAAAAGTAATTCCATAATTACTGGAATCCCATTTCAATTTAATCAGTAGTTGTAGTTTCTAGGTTAAAAAAGATTTTTGTTTTTTAATTCTTTTTTAATTCTTTGCCTGGTAATGCCTAAAACAAATTTATTACAGCCTACTTTGACTACCTAATGGTTAGAGGCAAAATTAAAGTTGTTTGTGTCGATTTAGTGTCAAGCATGATTTTAACGTTTATGCGTATGTTTTAAATAATGTAGAAAAATATTAATTCCAGCCTGCTTCGATGCATATTGTTTTAAGAAAAGTAATTCCATAATTACTAGAATCCCATTTCAAGTTAATCATTTGTTGTAGTTTCTAGGTTTAAAAGATTTTTGTTTTTTAATTCTTTTTTAATTCTTTGCCTGGTAATGTTCAAAACGAATTTATTACAGCCTACTTTGACATATTGCTCGAAGACAGTGTAAAATAATTTGTGCACATTTAGTGTCAAGCATTATTTTACTGTTTATGTAATTTTTAAATAATTTCGAAAAATATTAATCTCACCCTACTTCGACGTTTAGATGAGTTTTAAGATTTTGAACATGTTGTGTTTACATTGTTTTTAGGTTTTCACTGTAGTTTGAAAAAAAATCATCCACCCTATTTTGATAATTTCTTTCAAAAAACTCAATAACAAGAAAAAATAATCCCCGCTTACTTCGACAGGAATTAATATATGTTTTTTTAATGCAGTTTAATGCAATTACTGTTTTCAGAAAATATTATTATAATCAAATTTCAATTAAATCCTTTTCTAGAGTTTTTGGTTTAGAAAAAGTGTTCCATTTTATTTCGAACCTAGAAAAACAAAAAAAAAGTTATCAAAGCCTACTTTGCAATATTGTTTTTAAGCAAAACATTAGTCTAAGCCTGCTTATACGTCCTCACAGTTATTTTTTTGTTTTGAGTTTTGAATTTTTGTTTTATTTATAGTTTTTTTTTCGCTTAATGACCAGAAAAATTAAATCTCAGCCAACTTCGACATACAGTGTGAACCCCGATTGTTTGGACAAAAAGTATTCAAATTGAATTTTGAGCATCTATTTGGTTGGAAACTAATTTGTGTCTAATTTTAGTTTCGAAAAATCAAGGGTGCCCTTAAAATTCTCAAAAAACGTTTTTTACACAACAGTAAAATGCTCTTTGGGGACCAGATACGCACAAAAAAAAAGATACAAAAAAATGTTGCATACAGCATTAAAAAAAACAATTCCTGCCTACTTCGACATATTTTAAGACTAATACTAATATGTGGGAATTTTCAATATTTTGAATGCTATTTTCTGTTTTCAGAAAATAAATAAAATATTTGTTTTTTTTTGGGTTTAGAAAAAGGAGTATTACAGCAAAAATTATTGCAATCCCATTTAAACTATAGTATACGGAAAAAATGCAGGAAAACTAATATTTTTGAAAAGTTGTTATTTTCTTTTGAAAATTTGCACATAGACGTATAATCTAATTTTGAACAACTTTTCTCTTAGGCATTTTTCAATATTTTGTCATCTAACCTCACTTTTTACATATTTAAGAAATATTTTTTAAATTTGCCGCCATGACAGTGGTCACATGACGTTTGTCAAAGTGCTTTTTTTTGTCATTCGATACGCTAAATTCATTTGCCAAAAGAAATTTTTTGATATCTCAATTACAAAAATTCCAGCCTACTTCGAGTAGGACTAATATATGAGGGTTTTCAATATTTTGAGTGCAGTGAGACATTTTCTGTATTCAGAAAAATAATGCAATCACATTTTAACTAGATCTGGAGTTTTATGGTTTAGAAAAAAAACTATTGCAATTTTGTTTAAACTAAATCAGTTTTGGAGTTTTTGGATCTTTGTCTTCCATTTACTTTCAAAAACTCGATTTTTTTATTAGGTATATTTTTAATATTTTTTTGGGATTTTTGAAAAACAGCTTCTATTCACAATAACACGAAGAAATTAATTCCAGTCTACTTTAACACATCTTGTTTTAAAACTAGTACCTACTAATAAAAGGGGTGATTTGAATGTTTTGAATGCAGGGGAACATTTTCTGTTTTCAGAAAAAAAATAATGCATTTAAACTGGGTCAATATCTGCAGTTTTTTAATTTAAACAAACAATTACAGAAAAAAAAACTATTGCAATCCCCACTGTATCAAGTTTTGGAGTTTTTTGAGTCTTTGTCTTCTAGTTATTTTCGAAAACTGGATTTGATTGTTAATATGTTTTTCAGATTTTTCAAAAACCGTTAATATAGACAATAACAAGAAAAAGTAATTCCAGCCTACTTTGTCATGTCTTGTTTTAAGACTTGCACTAATATATTGGAGTTTTCATCTGTTTTCAGAAAAAGTAATGTAATTTGGAGTTTTTCAGTTTAGAAAAAAAAAAACAGAAGAAAGAATTGTAATCCCATTTAAACTATATTAATTTTTGGATTTTTTGGGTCTTTGTCCTCCATTTTCTATTTTAGATTTTTTTTAATTAGATTGTATGCACAATAACAAGACAGAAAATAATTCCAGCTTACTTTGACATACCTTGTTTTAAGACTAGCACTAATATATAGAGGTTTTCCATATTTTGAATGCAGTTAGACTATTGTTTTGTTTTCAGAAAAAAAAAATTTTTCAATCGTATTTCAATTAGATCTAGAGTTTGTTGGTTTAGAAAAAAAACTATGACTGAAAAAAATATTGTAATTCCAATTAAACTACATCAATTTTTTGGAGATTTTTGGGTCTTTGTCTTATATTTACTTCTTTAGATTTTTTTAAATTAGAATCGAGATATGCACAATAACAAGAAAGAAAATAATTCCAGCTTACTTTGACATACCTTGTTTTAAGACTAGCACTAATATATAGAGGTTTTCCATATTTTGAATGCAGTTAGACTCTTTTTTTGTTTTCAGAAAAAAAAAATTTTCAATCGTATTTCAATTAGATCTGAAGTTTTTTGGTTTAGAAAAAAAACTATTACTGAAAAAAATATTGTAATTCCAATTAAACTACATCAATTTTTGGAGATTTTTGGGTCTTTGTCTTCCATTTACTTCTTTAGATTTCTTTAAATTACAATCGAGATATGCACAATAACAAAAAAGAAAACAATTCCAGTTTACTTTGAAAAACCTTGTTTTAAGACTAGCACTAATGTATAGCGGTTTTCCATATTTTGAACGCAGTGATACTCTTTTTTTGTTTCCAGAAAAAAAAAATTTTCAATCGTATTTCAATTAAATCTGAAGTTTTTTGGTTTAGAAAAAAAACTATTACTGAAAAAAATATTGTAATTCCAATTAAACTACATCAATTTTTGGAGATTTTTGGGTCTTTGTCTTATATTTACTTCTTTAGATTTTTTTACATTAGAATCGAGATATGCACAATAACAAGGAAGAAAATAATTCCAGCTTACTTTGACATACCTTGTTTTAAGACTAGCACTTAAATATATAGAGGTTTTCCATATTTCGAATGCAGTTAGACTCTTTTTTTGTTTTCAGAAAAAAAAAATTTTCAATCGTATTTCAATTAGATCTGAAGTTTTTTGGTTTAGAAAAAAAACTATTACTGAAAAAAATATTGTAATCCCAACTAAACTACATCAATTTTTTGAGTTCTTTAGGTCTTTGTCTTCCATTTACTTCTTTAGATTTCTTTAAATTACAATCGAGATATGCACAATAACAAGAAAGAAAATAATTCCAGCTTACTTTGACATACCTTGTTTTAAGACTAGCACTAATATATAGAGGTTTTCCATATTTTGAATGCAGTGAGACTCTTTTTTGTTTTCAAAAAAAAAAAATTTTCAATCGTATTTCAATTAGATCTGAGTTTGTGGTTCGAAAAAAACTATTACTGAAAAAATATATGTAATCGTATTTTATCTAGATCTGGGGTTTTTGGTTTAGAAAAAAACTATTACTAAAAAAGTATTTTAATCCCATTTAAACTATATCAATTTTGGAGTTTTTTGGGTCTTTGTCTTACATTTACTTTTTAGATTTTTTTAATAAGAATTGAGATATGCACAATAACAAGAAAGAAAATAATTCCAGTTTACTTTTGACATACCTTGTTTTAAGACTAGCACTAATATATAGAGGTTTTTATTATTTTGAATGCAGTGAGACTCTTTTTTGTTTTCAGAAAAAAATTTCAATCGTATTTCAATTAGATCTGGAGTTTTTTGGTTTAGAAAAAAACTTTTACTGAAAAAATATTGTAATCCCAATTAAACTACATCAACTTTTGGAGATTTTTGGGTCTTTGTCTTCCATTTACTTCTTTAGATTTTTTAAAATTAGAATCGAAATATGCACAATAACAAGAAACAAAATAATTCCAGTTTACTTTGACATACCTTGTTTTAAGACTAGCACTAATATAGAGAGGTTTTCAATATTTTGAATGCAGAGAGGCTCTTTTTTTTGTTTTCAAAAAAAATTTTGCAATCGTGTTTCAATTAAGTTTGCAGTTTTTGGTTTAGAAAAAAAACTATTACTGAAAAAAGTATTGTAATCCCATTTAAACTATATCAATTTTTGGAGTCTTTTGGGTCTTTGTCTTCCATTTACTTTTTTAGATTTTTTAAAATTAGAATCGAAGTATGCACAATAACAAGAAAGAAAATAATTTTAGCTTAATTTGACATACCTTGTTTTAAGACTAGCACTAATATGTATATGGAGGTTTTCAAAATTTTGAATGCAGTGGGATTCTTTTTTTTTTGTTTTCAGAAAAAAAATATTGCAATCGTATTTCAATTAGATCTGGAGTTTTTTGGTTTAGAAAAAAAAACTATTACTGAAAAAAATATTGTAATTCCAATTAAACTACATCAATTTTTGGAGATTTTTGGGTCTTTGTCTTCCATTTACTTCTTTAGATTTTTTAAATTAGAATCGAGATATGCACAATAACAAGAAAGAAAATAATTCCAGCTTACTTTGACATACCTTGTTTTAAGACTAGCACTAATATATAGAGGTTTTCCATATTTTGAATGCAGTGACTCTTTTTTTGTTTTCAGAAAAAAAAAAGTTTTTTAATCGTATTTCAATTAGATCTGGAGTTTTTGGTTTAAAAAACTATTACTGAAAAAATATTGTAATTCAATTAAATTACATCAATTTTGGGGATTTTTGGGTCTTTGTCTTATATTTACTTTTTAGATTTTTTAAATTAGAATCGAGATATGCACAATAACAAGAAAGAAAATAATTCCAGCTTACTTTGAAATGCCTTGTTTTAAGACTATCACTAATATATAGAGGTTTTCCATATTTTGAATGCAGTGAGACTCTTTTTGTTTTCAGAAAAAAAATTTTCAATCGTATTTCAATTAGATCTGGAGTTTTTGGTTCGAAAAAAACTATTACTGAAAAAATATTGTAATTCCAATTAAACTTTATCAATTTTTGGAGATTTTGGGTCTTTGTCTTCCATTTACTTCTTTAGATTTTTTTAAATTAGAATCGAGATATGCACAATAACGAAAAAGAAAATAATTCCAGTTTACTTTGACATACCTTGTTTTAAGACTAGCACTAATATATAGAGGTTTTCCATATTTTGAATGCAGTGAGACTCTTTTTTGTTTTCAGAAAAAAAATTTTCAATCGTATTTCAATTAGATCTGGAGTTTTGTGGTTCGAAAAAACTATTTCTGAAAAAATATATGTAATCGTATTTTATCTAGATCTGGGGTTTTGGTTTAGAAAAAAAACTATTCCTAAAAAAAGTATTGTAATCCCATTTAAACTATATCAATTTTTGGAGTTTTTTGGGTCTTTGTCTTACATTTACTTTTTTAGATTTTTTTTAATTAGAATCGAGATATGCACAATAACAAGAAAGAAAATAATTCTAGTTTACTTTTGACATACCTTGTTTTAAGACTAGCACTAATATATGGAGGTTTTCAATATTTTGAATGCAGTGAGACTTTTTATTGTTTTCAGAAAAAAAAAATTTCAATCGTATTTCAACTTGATCTGGAGTTCTTTGGTTTAGAAAAAAAACCTATTACTGAAAAAATATTGTAATTCCATTAAACTACATTATTTTTGGAGATTTTTGGGTCTTTGTCTTCCATTTACTTCTTTAGATTGTTTAAAATTAGAATCAAGATATGCACAATAACAAGAAAGAAAATAATTTCAGTTTACTTTGACTTACCTTGTTTTAAGACTAGCACTAATATATAGAGGTTTTCCATATTTTGAATGCAGTGAGACTCTTTTTTTGTTTTCAGAAAAAAAGTTTACAATCGTATTTCAACTAGATTTAGAGTTTTTGATTTAGAAAAATAACTACTACAGATAAAGACTTCCAAATTACTTTTTTAGATTTTTTTAAATTATATTTGAGATTTTAAAAATAACTTGTAAGCAAAAGGAGAAAAAAATAATGCAATTATAACTAGATCAACATTTGGATTTTTTGGTCCTCAAAATTAATTTTTGGGTTCAGTTTTAGTTTTTAACTAGAAAAAAAATAATCCTAGCCTACTTCGATGTATGTCTTTTTTTAATAAAAAAATTGTTTTTTTAATCGTTAATTCGTTTTTAATCAGGTTTTCGATGTTTTTTTCGATATTTATAGTCGGCGAGTGTTGTTATTTTTTTAATGTGTATAATAATTTCGATAAAAAAACACGATCAACAATTAAAAACATCGCCGCCTTCATATTTACAACATTAATAAATGAGTTTCGATAACGGAGTACTCCATTTAATTGACATAAAATAAATTCGAACTCACCAGACCAAATCCGAAAATTATTCACGGCCTAATTGGAACAAATTGAACGATAAGTTGCTGGGGATCATATCTTCAGTCTTCTTCGGGCTAGGTCGTTATCACCACTCTTAGGTAACACTTTAACCTTTAACAGATAATAAAGATCAAAGCGGTTCAAATTAAATACACAAAACGATAATTTATATTAAGTTGTTTATCGTCCGATAATTTATAATTAGTTTAACACAAGATGTGCAAAACAAGACAACACTCGGCGTTTTGTGTACTTTGTAACATTATGTATTAAAATCGCGTCCCATCATCTTTGGGTTGATAAGATTTCAAGTTTCTTTGGCAACATGACTTTCGACTCCTACGACCTTATGACCTTCCAGCATGTTTCGTTATCATTAACATTAATAGTATGACTCTTTCATATCGTATCATTTTATGACACATAAAATCCGTCTTTGGTAATTTACTGCCCGAGATAATTTTTCAAATGTTTTCTGGTGTTAAAAGTTTATCGTTTTGAGATGAGGAAAAAAACCGGGGTGCAGACAGGGAAAGGAAATCGTACGTTATCTCGGAGGTCGCGGTGAATTAATCAAATATTTATTGATAAAAATAATCGGAACGAAAATAATACTGTGAAAGGAATCCTCATCGCCAACGGCCAAGTCCCATAATATACCCATTTTGATTGTTAGGTAGTTTTCTCACCTAGTTAACCTATGATTAAGTCTTCATTCCTTCGGCCCATAGCAATTACCACGCTGCAGACAAACAAAAACAAACAAGAACGAACCCAAACCACCTCCTGTTTATTTTACGGGCCACACGCACATACTTAACGTCCGAAAAAAAATATTTTTCCATCTCTCTCGCAAGCGTCGATTTTCTCATCACCTGCAGAAAAAAAATCGGATGTTAATAAATTTAATCGGCGAGTGCGTTAAAATCAACTTTTTCAACAAAAAAAACTTATAGTTGGCCTTGATTAAAAAAAATTTTTTTTTGAACCTAGTGAATCTCGCACATGTATAATCAAGTTTTTTTAGAACAAAAAATTATTAATTTCAATCTCATCGCATAAACAAATGTTTATCAATTCCGAAAAAAAGGCTAAAATTCATTTCCAAGATCTTTCCAAACAGGTTAATTGTTAAAAGTTTGGTGACAATTATTGTTGAAAACTAAAAAAGTCAAATTCAAAATTGCAGTTGGCTTTGAGTAAAAACTATTTATCTCCTTAGGCTACTGAGATCAAATAAACAGGTAGCTAGTTAATTATCCTAATACTACTTTGTTAAAGGAAAAAGTTAAAACCAAAGGGCCGAAGAACAAGAAAAAGAAAAAAATAAATGTTTACAAAAACTATTTCTAAATATTAGCATAATAACCAAAGATCAATTAAAAAGAATTTAAAATTGTAGTAGGCTATGAATAAAAACGACAATTGATTTTTGTTTTCCAAGCTACTACGATCAAAACATCCAACGTTATTATATAATTGTTTGGTTACATCAATTTGTTCCATTTTCCAGAAAATCAAAGAATTTTTTTGTATAAAAAATTTAAAAAATTTTTAAAAGTAAAAACAACCGTCACAAAAAAATAGTGTTTCGGTTTTTAAACCAATACCATGAAACCAAAACAAATGCAGTAATAAACCAGTAATTACTCAAACACAACACTTTTTATTTGACAAAATTTAATAAAATAAAAACCAAAAACCTAAATATTGGAAAAATTTTTTTTTGTCAAAATAGTCGTAGAAAAATAAACTTTTGTTTTGTTGCTTATGGAAAAATAACTAATAAAACAAAAAATAAAAAATTTGAATGTAATTGAAAACAGTAAGCTCGAATAAAAATAGTAACAAAAATTTAATTTTGTTTTTAAATTGCTACCATTTTTAAAAGTAGAATGCCATGAATACAAAACAAATGCAAAAAAAATATTAAAAAAAATTAATAAACCAAAAAATTAAAAAATGTAAATATTGAAAATTTTTTTTTCAAAATAGTAGGGCTGGGTAAAAATACAGAAAATTTGATTTTTGCTTTTAAATCACTACCATTTCAAAAAGTAGTGTGCTATGAAACCAAAACAAATTCAGAGTAACCAGTAATTACTCAAAAACTTTTTTTAACAAAACTTGTGAAAAAATTATTTAATAAATCCAAAAAACTACAAAATTTAAATGTTAGAAAACATTTTTTTCCCAAAATAGTAGGCTTGAGTAAAAAAATCACACAAAATTTAATTTTTGTTCATTTTTAAAAGTAGAGTGCCATGAAACCAAGACAAATTCAGAAAAAAAAATTAATAATCCAAAAAACTAAAAAATGTAAATATTGAAATTTTTTTTTCAAAAGTTGTAGGGCTGGGTAAAAATACAGAAAATTTGATTTTTGCTTTTAAATCACTACCATTTCAAAAAGTAGTGTGCTATGAAACCAAAACAAATACAGAGTAGGCAGTAATTACTCAAAAACTTTTTTTAACAAAACTTGTAAAAAAATTACTTAATAAAACCAAAAAACTACCAAATTTAAACGTTGGAAAACATTTTTTTTTCCCCAAATTGTAGGCTTGAGTGAAAATAGTCACACAAAATTTAATTTTTGTTCATTTTTAAAAGTAGAGTGCCATGAAACCAAGACAAACGCAAAAAAAATTAATAAACCAAAAAAACTAAAAAATGTGAATATTGGAAGTTTTTTTTTCAAAAATAGTCGGGCAGGGTAAAAATACAGAAAATTTGAATTTTGCTTTTAAATCACTATCATTTCAAAAAGTAGTGTGCTATGAAACCAAAACAAATTTAAACCGTAATTACTTAAAAACTTTTTTAAAACTTGTGAAAAAAATTATTTAATAAAACCAAAAAACTATTAAATTTGAATGTTAGAAAACATTTTTTTTTTTTTTCAAAATAGTAGGCTTGAGTAAAAAATAGTCACAGAATTTTTAATTTTTTGAGTTTAGATAGCTACCATTTTAAAAAGTAGAGTGCCATGAAACCAAGACAAATCAAAAAAAATGTTAAAAATTACAAAAAACAATGCATAAACAACTTTTTATACAAAATAGGTAAAAAAATCTAAATATTGAAAAACATTTATTTGCTAAAATACATAGTAGGTTGGGTAAAATTTTTTAGATCATTATCAATTTAAGAAGTAAAGCGCCATAAAACCAAGACAAAAGCAGAGTAAAATTAAAAAATTCAGACAAAAACAATATTGATACAATAATTACTCTTGCACAATACTTTTTTAATAAAACTTGTGGAAAAAATAATTTAAACAAACAAAAAAATCTGACTATTGGAAATCTTTTTTTTTAAATAGTAAGATCAAGTAAAAATTCAAAAATTAAAAAAATGTAAAATAATAAAATAATAACAAACCAGTAATTACTCATAGCACACAAAACAAAATAATTTAATAAAACAAAAACTAAAAATTTAAATATTAGAAAATATATTTTTTTAAAGTAGTAAAATAGTAGCAAAAAATTAATTTTTGTTTTTGATCACCACCAATTTAAAAAGTAGTGTGACACGCAACCAAATAAAATTAAAAAGTTCACCCAAAAACAATAATGAACGGTTTTTAAAACAAAATTTGTGGAAAAATAATTTAATAAAAATAACTAAAAATCTGAATATTAAAAAACATTTTTTCAAAAATAATGGGCTCTAGTCAAAATAGTCGCAGAAAAATTAATTGTGCCGTAAAACCAAAACAAATGCAGAATAAAATAATAGAAATTTACAGAAAAACAAAATGAATCAGTAGTTACTCAAGCACAACAAAATTGTTAAAACAAAACTTAAAGAAAAATAATTTAATAAACTAAAAACTCTAAATATTAGAAAACTTTTTTTTAAATAGTAGGCGGTAGTAAAAACATCAGTTTAATAATAAAAATTAAAATTTTTTTAAATAGATTCAGATTAAAATAATCACAAAAAATTAATTATTGTTTTAAATCACTACCATTTTAAAAAATAGAGGGCCATGCAGCGTAAAATTAAAGAAATCAGTAATCAGTAATTACTCATGCACAACAATTTTTTAAAATAAAATTTGGGAAAAAATAATTTGATAAACACAAAAAAACTAAAAATTTTGAAAATTGTGAAAAAATTAGAATACTGATCACAAAAATTTTTTTAAACAAAATTTGGGAAAGATTAATTTAATAAACAAAAAACTTAAAATATTTAAATATTGTAAAATTTTTTTTGTTCGAGTAAAAATAGTCGCTGAAAAATTAAATTTTGTTTTTTGATCCCTATGATTTTAAAAGTCGAGTGCTATGAAACCAAAACAAATGCAGAATAAAATTAAACAAACTCACACGAGAACAAAAATGAACTGATTGACGCACCCCAAGTATTTTAAACAAAACTTGTAAAACAATAATTTTATGAAACAAAGAAAATTAAAATCTTAATTTTGGAAACCATTTTTTTTAAATTGGTGTGTTTGAGTAAAAATAATTCCAGAAAAATTAATTTTGCTTTTAGATCAGCACGATATTCCAAAAAGTAGAGTGCCATGAAAAAAAGACAAATGCAGAATAAAATTATAGAAATAGTCGCAGAAACATTGATTTTTTATTTTAGATCACTGTGATTTTATAGAGTGCTATGAAACCAAAACAAATTTTAAAAACCAAAAACAAAAAAAATTATATTAGTAAAAAATTTGAAAATAATATGGTTGCTTTTAAAAAGTAGAGTGCCATAAAACCAAGACAAATGTAAACTAAATCAAAGATATTTGCGCAAAAACAATAATGAACTTGTGGAAGAATAATTTAATAAACAAAAAACTAAAAATTTTTTTTTATAAATAGGGGCCATGGTAAAGAAGCAAAATAAATTAAAAAATCAAAAAACCTAAATACTGGAAAACTTTTTTGATTGTCAAAATGGTCGCAAAAAAATTGATTTTTGCTTTTAGATCACAACCATTTTATAAAACAAATAAAAAACAATAAGAAATAATGCACAACAAATTTTTTAAACAAAATTTGTGGAAAACAATTTAATAAATCAAAAAATAAAAATTAAAATATTGAAATTTTCAAAAATTGTAGGTTCTGGTTAAAATAGTCGCAAAGAATTGATTTGAATTAGATCACTATTATTTTCAAAAGTAGTGTGCCATGAAACCAAGACAAATTTTGTAAAACAACGAAACTATGCATTTTACCAAATATTCATAGACATATTAAATAAAACCAAAAATTGTAGTAAATTTTGAGAACAAGAAGCTTTTCGAATAATTAAAAAAACCAAAAATTTACGTTTTTTGACAAAGTTTTGAAGTTATCCCTGAGTTAAAACCCGATTTTTTTAAAAGTAAAAATTCAAAAATCAAATGTAAGTACAATTAGAAAGATTCACAAAAACCAGTAATTACGCATACTTTTTTTAAAAAAACAAAATTTTCAAAGTTTTAAGTAAATATGTTAATACTGAAATATTGTCAAAATTGCATATTAAATCATAGTAAACCATGAGCTATGAAAATGCAAACAAAACAACAAATAAAAAGTAATAAACAGAAATTTAAAAATTAATTATCAAAAATCAAAGAAGCAGGTTTATGAATCGATAAAAACTGTATCCATAGCCGTCTTTTAGTTGTGACGATGTAAATTATCAAGTTTTGGCTAAGATTTTAAAGAAGCGTGTGCTATAATTCAAGGTCGTGATAGAGAATCGTGCAAAAATAATTAAACACAGTTTTAATATTGTAAACACAATTTTTTTTTTGAAAATAGTGGGGTCTAGTAAAAACAGCAAAAATAATTCAATAAAAAAACCTAAATATTGGAAAACTTAACTTTTTTATTGTCAAAAATAGTCGTAATAAAATAATAGTAATAAATTAAAAAATCTGAATAAAACAGTAATAATTTAAAACACAAAATCTGTTTACAAAAATTTTTAAAAATGTTGGAAATATTTTAAGATTTTTTTAACTTTTTGAAAACTATACATTCAATATATTTTTTGAAAAACGTTTAAATAAATAAACGTTAAATACTTTGTTTTGTGTTTAAATAAAAAAACCTAAAATCACAGATGGCTTTGAAAATAAAACAAAATCTCCCAAAATTAATTTTGTTTGCAAATATTATTAAATCAATAAATTCAAAAATACATCAGCATAAATTTACTAAAATTGTTGTAATAAAATAAATAAAATTTTGTCAAAACAAAAAAACAATGAAAATTATTGGTTGTAGTACAAAATTTGAATTAAAAGAAAAATAAATGTATTGCTTTAGAAATACAAAAACATTATTATTTTATTCAAAATTTTAATAGTACTTTGATTTAAAAGACAATTAAATTAAAACATAATTTTAACTTGTATTTTTATATTTTAATTTGAAAAAAAAATAAATAAAAATGTCATAAAATTCGTAAAAATGACTAAAAACTAATTTTTTGTTAATGTTGTTAAAAATTATTTTTTAATTTAAAAACCTAAAATTTCTCAAAAATATTATGATCCATTCAAAACTTGTTTTTTTGCAAATTTTAAAGTTTTTGAAAAACAAAAACAAAAAATATTTTTTTACTAACAAAATTTTGTAGCACTATTAATAAAAATATTTAATAAATATTTAGAAAAAAATAAAAAATTTTTCACATTATAATTCTCTTTGAAATTAACTTTTTTCAACATAAAAAAATTTAAATTTAAGTTTTTATTTTTTTCCCAAAAATGTTTGACAATATTTAGAAATTTTTGTAAAATTGTATACGTCCTTGAAAACAGCCAACTGCGTTATTTTTTAAAAATATTTTTTTTACCGTATGTGTAATTTTTTTCCACTTAGATAGCTTTTCTGGATCACTTACATTTAGATCAAGTTGGCGTGTATGTTAATCTAAAATAAGACGCCTTTGAACTAAATTTCAAGTATCAATCGCGACCTTTTGAACTTTTTTATTCAAAATATACAAATTTCGCGAAAAATTACAATCAAATTTACTGGAAATTCCAAAACAGTTAATTTTTTAATTAAAAATAAAATTTTTATATTTTCTAAAAATACAGCCTACTACTATTTCGTGAATGTTGTTTTTAATGAATTTTGTGGTTTTTTTACGAAATTTTTACTTCCTGCTTGAAGTTTCATATAAAACTTGTTTTTTTTGTAGGTTTTTACAAAATTGATTTAAATGGCGTTAAATTTTGACACGATAGATCGCAGATGGTTGTGAGCGAAAAATTAATTTTTGTCAGGCAACGCCTACTACGACCGTTTCGTCATGCTAGATTTTTCCTAAGCACTTAACGTTTCAAAAAAAATGTCAACTTTTTTTTATTTTAATTAAAAAGTTATTAACGCTTCAATAAAATGTTGATCTAACCAGCGGGATGGGACCGATTTCCAGGTATACCAACGTTATTAATGGTTTTTTAAACAACTTCCACATTTTTTCGGGCCAAAACATTTTTTTAAAAAATGATAAATTACGTCGTATAAATAGTTAACTACGTAGACAAATAATTACGCACTTAATTTATTTTTAAAGCAAATCCGCATCCCTCTCGTTGCAGCTGTCAATGATGTTGTAAACAACCCTAGATTGCGGGGTGCAGGGCGCGCAGGACGCGTAACCAATCAATCATTTTTACGTTATAAAATTTTTGGGGTAAAAGCAATAAATGTTCGAACGTTTCTTTTTTGTTTTTCGAAAAAAATTGGTTCAAAAACGATAAATCATTCGGGGATCGCAGCGTGCTAAAATGTATAACTAACATTATGTATAAAATGCAGGTAAAGCTATTATAGTTGGTGTTTGTTTAGTGTATTTGCCAGTGGCGCCCGTCAGTCGCTGAACAGCGGGGGGCGGACCCGCCCGAATCCTGCATTAAGTCAATTATAGCTATCTGGCGCCTGAACACCTTCCGCTGTTTTTGTTAACTTAAGGGTTTTCTTCAATTTATTCTTTATGCTTTTAAACCTTTCAACTTTAGACGTTCTCATAATCGTAATTAAGAGGATATGATCCTCTCGAGCCCAACGGGCACTACGACCTCGATCGCTTCAATTCGTTACGTAAGCATCGACAACGGGTTAATAACCGTTACCTTCAAGTCATCCACAATAATTGTGTGTGCAATTGTCTAACAAACATTACATTAGAACCGGCTTCGGTTATACACATCCAATTAGCTGATATTATTGTCACTTAACCGGTTACAGTTCACAAATGCGATTAACCAGTTTCAGCATCCACCAAAGCGAAAGATACACAAGTAGATTAATAAGTAACTATAACGATCTCAAGTGGTTACATAAACATTTATAACTTTATTCTTACAATCACTGAACCGGTTAGAGTGTACGATGTGATTAACCAGTTTCAGCACAAAAAAAACACAAGATTAAATTAACCGCTTATAACAAATTCAAAGAATCAACACGGTTATACATAATTCGGTTAGAAATAAATAATTTTATTAAATTGTAACCGGTTTCGGTTACACTACAAAAACATCAAAACCAACAAATTAAGCAATAATCCCTAATCGTTAACCGAATAACCGCTTAACCCAATCATATTTTCAATAACTTGTTATAAAAAGTTTTAGTTTAACCACTCTAAATTGGTCAACCATAGTTCGATAGTTAATTAACTAAAAAAATAATTAAGGAATTTTTATGGTTAACCGGTTTCCAAATTTGTTTGTTTAACCGATCAAAACCTGTTTACACGGAAATTAACCAGTTAAATGTTAACCGATTTTTCATAAACCAATGTCAAGTATAATTAATTAATTACTGAAAACAAAATCATAAAATACGCAACACAATGTATATTTTAATAATTAACCGGTTATAAAATTTAATGTATACGGTTACATTTATTAATCGGTTTATAATTCCGCAACTTGTAATTTTAACTAGTTGTATAGAAATTAAACTACTTTATTAACCAGTTGAAAATAAAATATTAACCGACACTGTTATATGATGTTTTTGATGAACCGGTTGGAAACATTGATTAACCGGTTACATTAAATCGGAACCGAATGCATAATCCACAAAGCAATCGTTCTTGTTTTTCTAAGGTTAATAGAAATTAAGCAACCACTGAAATAACCAGTTTCTTAAATTTTGTAACCGTTTCAGTTAAAACCAAAATTACCGTTAGGTAGCCACCAATATTGAGCATATTTTTGTCATAGGTTTTCAGAGAAATGTTTCGTAGTGAAAGACCCATTAATTTAAAAATAATTAAACGGCTACATTATGTTTTTGTAAAAATTGTTACCTGACACTGCAAAAACCGATTTTGTATAAAGTAATTAACCGGTTTAAAAAAATTGTGTTGGTTTTGGTAACTAGTTTTAATGGTTTGAGTTTTAAGCAACTCTATTGGTGTTTATGCTATTTTATTAATGAATAACCGGTTATTTAATTGAAATTTTTTTAAAATAAAACCATTCAATTTATTAACCGGTTAAATTAAATCCAATTACGTAAGAAGTTATATTAATTTAGTTAAAAGAAAATGTATGAAATAACCACATGTTGTACATAACCAGTTTTAAAAATTATAAACCGGTTATTATAGTTCTGTTAAACTAGTGTTCTCGGGTATTTAATAAACTTCTATACTAAAAACCTTTTATCATGGTCAGCAAATATCTCTGAAGAACATGTTTGGTTAAACGGTTTACGTTAAGAAAAAACTGTCTTATAATTAACCAGTTTTAATGTTTTGTTAACCGGTTTTCCAGTTTTAAAGAAATTAAGTCAGTTTTCATGGTTTACTATTTAAACATCTCATACTATCATAAACACGTATTAACTGGTTATATCAAATCTATTATCCAGTTTAGAATATAATATTAGTATATTAACCGGTTTTAAATTTTAACCAAAAGTTTTTTTGTTGTAATCGGTTTTCTAATAATTTTGCTTGGTAATAATTAACTGCGGTCGTGAGACAACAACTATTTACTTTTTAAAATTGTTTTGTTATTCCTATTCTGGTGTTATTTTTGTAATAAACCTATTTTTGTTAACCGATTTTAAAGAAACGCCGAACAGACATGTGTATCCGGTACGTTTAAGAAAAAAATATTTGTAAAATAATAAGTAAATTAATTATAAAATAAACCCGTTTCTTGCGGTTAACCAGTTAGCAATAGTAAAATAACCGGTTCTCAACATTGTCATGCTTATTAACCGATGAAACATTTTTTGGTATTTTTAACCCGCGTCGGTTTTCTATAGTAAAAAGTTGAATTTGGTGCAAAGACTTTTTTAAATTAGTTTGTTAAACTAACGTATCTGGTATTTTACAAATATTTCAAAAACCAAAAACCGGATGTTGTGTGGTTAAACAATTTAAAACCTTTGTAAAACTTTATTGTGTTTATTAACCAATTAATTCGGAAAAATGTTGAGAATGTGATTTTAACCGATGGCGGTTTAATGTTTTATGAATTTGATTAACCGGTTTTATAGACATAATCCGGTTTATTCTTAAAGTGATTTGAAAACTAATTTTAAAAATGCTACTTAACCAGTTTGGGATAGTATTGTAACCGATTCGGTTATATGTTATTACTTTTTTTATAAACCGGCTTTTAAATAATTTAATAACCTATAAACTATTTTAAAACAACTGCTTAATTAAACTAGTTTTAATAACAATGGAATAGTTTTTCGCCATGACCAGTTTTTGTAAAATCAGTCGGTTTTATGGTTAACCGGTTATATGATACCGTTTTCCAAATCACTTATGAGAATGTTTTAGACATACCTTAACCGATTGTATTATATCAATTAATAAATAATAACCGATATCACATGATATTTTAACTGAAGCCATTATTTGAAAATAAAACAAATATTATATATTATTATCAAACATGTTTTCGTCAATTCTAACCGTAACATACATAGCATATTCCTCCCAATTAAAAAATGTTGTTAAAGAATTAATTTTTTGAAAATCTGTTGCTGTGCGGTAAAACGATTTGAAATAATGTTACAGTCACCAATTTAATAGAGAATACTAACCGACACTGTTATATGATGTTTTTGATAAACCGGTTGGAAACATTGATTAACCGGTTATATTAAATCGATTTTTAAAAAAATCGGGTGCATAAACCACAGAGCAATCGTTCTTGTTTTTGTAACGTTAGCCGATTCCATGATTAACCAGTTTCTAACTTTGTTACATTATTAACCGTTTACACAAACTTGTCTCAAACTGTTTTGTTTATTAACCGGGTGATTAACCAGTTGGGCGTAAAATATTAAACGAGTCTGTTATATGATGTTTTTTAAAACCGGTTAGATACATTGATTAACCGGTTATATTATAACGGTTTTTAAAAAATCGGGTGCATAAACCACAGAACAATTGTTCTTGTTTTTGTAAAGTTAGCTGGTTCTATGATTAACCGGTTTCTAATTTTGTTACATTATTAACCGTTTAGACAAACTTTTTTCAAACTGTTTTGTTTATTAACCGGGTGATTAACCAGTTAAGAGTAGAATATTGAACGACACTGTTATATGTTTTGATAAATTTGTTGGATACAATGATTAACTAGTTATATTAAATCGATTTTTAAAATAATTGGGTGCAAAAACTACAGAGCAATCGTTCTTGTTTTTGTGAGGTTGGCTGGTTCCATGATTACCCGGTTTCTGGTTTTGTTACATTATTAACCGTTTACACAAACTTTTTTCAAACTGTTTTTAACCAGTTGAGCGTAGAATATTAAACGACATTGTTATATGATGGTTTCGATAAACCGGTTTGATACATTGATTAACCGGTTATATTAAATCGGCTTTTTAAAGAAATCGGGTGCATAAACCACAGAACAATTGTTCTTGTTTTTGTAAAGTTAGCTGGTTCTATGATTAACCGGTTTCTAATTTTGTTACATTATTAACCGTTTACACAAACTTTTTTCAAACTGTTTCGTTTATTAACCGGGTTATTAACCAGTTGGGCGTAGAATATTAAACAACACTGTTATATGATGTTTTTGATAAATTTCTTGGATACATTGATTAACTGGTTATATTATTTCGATTTTTTAAAGTAATTGGGTGCATAAACTACAGAGCAATTGTTCTTGTTTTTGTGAGGTTGGCTGGTTCCATGATTAACCGGTTTCTAATTTTGTTACATTATTAACCGTTTACACAAACTTTTTTCAAACTGTTTTGTTTATTAACCGGGTGATTAACCAGTTGGGCGTAAAATATTAAACGAGACTGTTATATGATGTTTTTTAAAACCGGTTAAATACATTGATTAACCGCTTATATTAAATCGGTTTTTTAAAAAAAATTGGGTGCATGAACCACAGAACAATTGTTCTTGTTTTTGTAAAGTTAGCTGGTTCAATGATTAACCGGTTTCTAATTTTGTTACATTATTAACCGTTTACACAAACTTTTCTGAAACTGTTTTGTTTATTAACCGGGTGATTAACCAGTTGAGCGTAGAATATTAAACGACACTGTTATATGATGTTTTGATAAATTTGTTGGATACATTGATTAACCGGTTATATTAAATCGGTTTTTTAAAAAAATCGGGTGCATAAACCACAGAACAGTTGTTCTTGTTTTTGTGAAGTTAGCTGGTTCTATGATTAACCGGTTTCTAATTTTGTTACATTATTAACCGTTTACACAAACTTTTTGAAACTGTTGCGTTTATTAACCGGGTGATTAACCAGTTGAGTATAGAATATTAAACGACACTATTATATGATGGTTTTGATAAACCGGTTAGATACATTAATTAACCGGTTATATTAAATCGGTTTTTTAAAAAAATCGGGTGCATAAACCACAGAACAATTGTTCTTGTTTTTGTGAAGTTAGCCAGTTCCATGATTAATCGGTTTCCAACTATGTTACATTATTAACCAAACACTTTTTGAAACTGCTTTGTTTATTAACTAGATGAACTACTTCATTAACCAGTTTAGCGTAGAATATTAACCGACATTGCTATATGATGTTTCTGATAAATCGATTGAAGACATTGATTAACCGGTTATATTAAATTAGTTTTTTTAAAAGAATCAAGCGCATAAGCCACAGAGCAATCGTTCACGTTTTTGTGAGGTTAGTCGGTTTCATAATTAACCGGTTTCTAACTTTTTTACATTATTAACCGATTAAACAAACGTTTTTAAAATTATTTTGTTTATTATCCGGGTGATTAACCTGTTAACCGTAGTATATTAAACGACACTGTTAAATGTTGTTTTTGATTAAGCGGTTGGATACATCTATTAACCGGTTATATTCAAGCGGTTTTTTAAAATATCCGAATGCATAAACTATAAAGCAATCGCTCTCGTTTTTAAGAGATTAATCGGTTTCATGATTAACCGATTTCTAACTTTGTTACATTACTAACCGAAAATTCTTTTAAAAACGTTTCGTTTATTAACCGGGTAATTTGAAAACTACTTCATTAATCAGTTGGGTTTAGAATATTAACCGACACAGTAATATGATGTTTTTGATAAACCGGTTAAAGACATTGATTAACTGGATATATTAAATTGGTTTTTTAAAAGAATCGGGCGCATAAACCACAGAGAAATCGCTCCTGTTTTTGTGAGGTTAGCTGGTTTCATAATTAACCGGTTTCTAACTTTGTTACGTTATTAACCAATTAAACAAACGTTTTTAAAATTATTTTGTTTATTATCCGGGTGATTAACCAGTTGAGCGTAGTATATTAAACGACACTGTTAAATGTTGTTTTTGATTAAGCGGTTGAATACATCGATTAACCGGTTATATTAAATTGGTTTTTTAAAATATCCGGATGCATAAACTACAAAACAATCGCTCTCGTTTTTAAGAGATTAGCCGGTTTCATGATTAACCGGTTTCTATCTTTGTTACGTTACTAACCGAAAATTCTTTTTAAAATGTTTCGTTTATTAACCGGGTGATTTGAAAACTACTTCATTAACCAGTTGGGTGTAGAATATTAACCGACACAGTTATATGATGTTTTTGATAAACCGGTTAAAGACATTGATTAACTAGTTATATTAAATTGATTTTTAAAAAATCGGGCGCATAAACCACAGAGCAATCGCTCCTGTTTTTGTGAGGGTAACCGGTTTCATAATTGACCGGTTTCTAACTTTGTTACGTTATTAACCATATAAAAAACGTTTTTAAAATTATTTTGTTTATTATCCTGGGGATTAACCAGTTGAGCGTAGTATATTAACCGACACTGTTAAATGTTGTTTTCGATTAAGCGGTTGGATACATTGATTAACCGGTTATATTAAATAGGTTTTTTAAAATATCCGAGTGCATAAACTACAAAGCAATCGCTCTCGTTTTTAAGAGATTAGCCGGTTTCATGATTAACCAGTTTCTAACTTTGTTACGTTACTAACCGAAAATTCTTTTAAAAATGTTTCGTTTATTAACCGGGTGATTTGAAAACTACTTTATTAACCAGTTGGGTGTAGAATATTAACCGACACAGTTATGTGATGTTTTTGATAAACCGGTTAAAGACATTGATTAACTGGTTATATTAAATAGGTTTTTTAAACCACATAGAAATCGCAATTGCTCTCTTTTTTGTGAGGTAAGCCGGTTTCATAATTAACCGGTTTCTAACGTTATTAACCGAACATTTTTTGAAATTGCTTTGTTTATTAACCGCGTGATTTAAAAACTACTTCATTAACCTGTTGATCGTAGAATATTAACCGACACAGTTATATGATGTTTTTGATAAACCGGAAAGACATTGATTAACTGATTATATTAAATTGGTTTTTTAAAAGAATCGGGCGCATAAACCACAGAGCAATCGCTCTCGTTTTTGTGAGTTAAGCCGGTTTCATAATTAACCGGTTTCTAACGTTATTAACCCAACATTTTTTAAAATTGCTTTGTTTATTAACCGCGTGATTTAGAAACTACTTCATTAACCTGTTGGGCGTAAAATATTAACCGGCACAGTTATATGATGTTTTGATAAACCGGTTAAAGACATTAATTAACCGGTTATATTAAATCGGTTTTTAAAATATCCGGGTGCATAAACCACAGAGCAATTGCTCTCGTTTTTGTGAGGTAAGCCGGTTTCATAATTAACCGGTTTCTAACGTTATTAACCGAACATTTTTTGAAATTGCTTTGTTTATTAACCGCGTGATTTAGAAACTACTTCATTAACCTGTTGGGCGTAAAATATTAACCGGCACAGTTATATGATGTTTTTGATAAACCGGTTAAAGACATTAATTAACCGGTTATATTAAATCGGTTTTTTAAAGGATCCGGGTGCATAAACCACAGAGCAATTGCTCTCGTTTTTGTGAGGTAAGCCGGTTTTATAATTAACCGGTTTCTAACGTTATTAACCGAACATTTTTTGAAATTGCTTTGTTTATTAACCGCGTGATTTAGAAACTACTTCATTAACCTGTTGGGCGTAAAATATTAACCGGCACAGTTATATGATGTTTTGATAAACCGGTTAAAGACATTAATTAACCGGTTATATTAAATCGGTTTTTTAAAATATCCGGGTGCATAAACCACAGAGCAATTGCTCTCGTTTTTGTGAGGTAAGCCGGTTTCATAATTAACCGGTTTCTAACGTTATTAACCGAACATTTTTTGAAATTGCTTTGTTTATTAACCGCGTGATTTAGAAACTACTTCATTAACCTGTTGGGCGTAAAATATTAACCGGCACAGTTATATGATGTTTTTGATAAACCGGTTAAAGACATTAATTAACCGGTTATATTAAATCGGTTTTTTAAAATATCCGGGTGCATAAACCACAGAGCAGTTGCTCTCGTTTTTGTGAGGTAAGCCGGTTTCATAATTAACCGGTTTCTAACGTTATTAACCGAATATTTTTTGAAATTGCTTTGTTTATTAACCGCGTAAATTAAAAACTACTTCATTAAGTTGTTGGGGGTAGAATATTAACCGACACAGTTATATGATGTTTTTGATAAACCGGATAAAGACATCAATTAACCGGTTATATTAAATCGGTTTTTTAAAGGATCCGGGTGCATAAACCACAGAGCAATCGCTCTTGTTTTTGTGA